>NW_019167893.1:20323853-20361036 GCF_002303985.1 Durio zibethinus
AATTGTCCTTATTTTTATCAGGCAACGTCCATGGCCTCTTCAACTTGCTTGTTTGCGCTTGAGTGCACCTAGATGTTCAAAAGCATCCTTTGAGCTGGTCCGTGGTTGAGGCTGCCCTGCTTACGTAGTAAAGATCGAAACACTTGTTCCAATTTGTTTTTCTGATCCTGTTGTATCCTTTGTGGCTTGCATTGTGATTTTGAGGTTTGTGACCGGGTGGTTGATATTAGAGAGAAGGCTTGCCTAGTTTGGTTTGGTTTTCTTTTCCAATGCAATTTTATATAGACCCAAAACTCTGATTACGATTCTGTTGAAGTGTTGGGGAATAAAACATTTTTGGTGTGCTGGTTTTAAAAATTGATTTCCATCTTTTTATCAATAAAATTAATAAATCAATCAATAAATTTTATTAATGAATACTTAAAAAAAATATTCCAAAGAGGATTTGGTACGAATAAAAATATTAATGTTAATTTCTTCTTTTCTTCTGCTTCAAATTAACCACAGATTGGAAAAAGCTAAATAGCCAAGCCTCCACTTATCTTGTGTCCATTTTCTATTGTTTCATTTGTTTTTAGCCCTCAATTTTGCAGTTTTTAGGTTTTCTTTTTTTTTTTTTTGGTTCCCTGATTAAATGATGCATTTTGGTCCATTGCTGGTTTTAATGAATTTTCAGAATTTGTAGATCTCGTGAAAGGAGTTCTAGGAAGGTACTTTGATGAGCATGCTTGTAAATGTGATAATTATTGTGTATGAATGTTAAGTTATCCAAAAATAAATAAGTTTAGCATTAGGACTTTCTTTCTTTTATTGTTTGCCATAAATGATTCTGGAGCAAAGCAAACTACTGTTGAACTAATTATTTGCATTGTACACTTTCAGGAATCACTTAGTGGGTTAAAACTGATATACATGTTTCTCTCTCATATGTTCTTAATCTGGGTAGGATAGAATTAAGTTTGGGCTATCTCAATTCCTTTGCACCTTTTTTCCCTTGCACTGTAATATTTTCTCAACAACCCTTTTGCAAGGGGAAAGCTGTAATATAAATATATATATATATATTATATTTAAATTAGATAATTTTGTAAAAAAATTATATTGATGGAAGTGTGTACATGGTATTCAGATTTTATTTTTTCATTTCTTCATTTTTATAAAGCTTTATTTTTAAAAAGTTCCTAATAAAAATTTTTACAAGAATAAATCATCATTAATAATATTGCATGACAATTCAATTTTTTGTCCTTTTTATTTGTTTTGATTTTTTCATTTTCATTTTGATTTTTACTTTTTTAGTTTTCTTTCTCCCTTAATTTTTTATTAGATCAATTATTTCAGTGAAAAAAACTCATCGGATGTACCCACATGGCATCCTATTTTATTTTTGCCTTTCATTTTTTTTTAATTAGATAAATAATACAATAAAAAAATCAGTAATAAATTTTATAAGATAAAAATCAATTGAAGTATAGATAACAAAATATCTTGTATCCGATATGTTTTGATTCCTATGGATTAATCGGTGTGCTTTTTCTTTTTTTTTTAATTTAGGATTGGAAACCTTAAAAAATATGAATTATTACCAAATTACGATAGCATCGTCTACTAAAATAATTTTGTAAGAAACCTTTATGAAGTAAGAAACGGAAAACTTATAATTGAAAAATGAATTAATTAATAGTAGGATAGAAAAATAATTTAAAAGATTACAATTAGTAATTTCATAATCAAATAAATGATTTTTTTTAAAATTAATGTAAAACTATGTTTTCTAAACCAAAGCAATGCACAAATGACACCACAAATTGATCCTTCATATATGCCTCACAAACATTTTAATAAAATTACAAAAAAAAATTTAACTATTTCCAAAAATAAAATCTTGATATATATAATTTTGCTAAATAAGATATTTTAACTTTTGATAAATGAAGTTACTTTCATAAATAAAATCTTACTTGAAATCCTGCAACTAATTAACTCATTTTGATAGTTTAATTTTCATTAAAGTGTAATTTTCTTTTGCTTGCAAAGACCAACATCTGTATGTACTTTAATTTTTTTGTCAAATAGCTATAGTTTTATCAAAATCATTTTTGTCTATACTTACATATAAGCACGTGCAAAAACAAATGCATAAATGTGTGTAAAATTAAAAAGAATTAAGCATTTAATTAGATTCATATATATATAGATATATATATATATATATATATACACACATACACACACTATCTGTATTCTTCATAAATAGGTTGACTTTCAAGTTTTCTCGAAGCCTTTTATCATGTTTTTAAGTAATAAAAATATTAGTGTATGGTTCATAATAGTACGATAACATGTTCACGGTATTTGATACACAACATAAACTTGCAAGCATGTAAAATTACACAGATTTGAATAAAAACAGGGGGTTTTATTTTATTTTAATTTTATCATGTTTTTCAGATAACATGAAGGGAAAAAGACCCAAAGCTATATATTTATTTTTCATCAGTCATAAGCATCCCCATACTTAGGCTGAAAGTTGATCCATCAGCACTCAAACGGAACCGCTGAGCCTTTATGTAAGCATATTCAACAAGGAATCCAACTCATCATTGGTGCAGTCGATCAAATTGTCCTTATTTTTATCGGCAATGTCCATGGCCTCTTCAACTTGCTTGTTTGGCGTGAGTGCACTAGATGTTCAAAAGCATCCTTGAGCTGGTCCCTGGTGAGGCTGCCCTGCTTAGAGTAAGATCGTAAACACTTGTTCCAATATGTTTTTCTGATGTCTTGTTACCTTTGTGGCTTGCATTGTTGGATTTTGAGGTTTAGACAGGGTGATATAAGCAGAAAGGGCTTGCCAGCTTGGTTTGCTTTCTTTCCATGCAATTGTTTATATAACCCAAAACTCGAATAGTATTCTGTTGAAGTGTAGGGGAATAAAATCTTTTTTGTGGTGGGTTTTAAAATTTGATTTCGATTGAAAGCAAACAATATAATTGTATGATATTTTCTTCATTTGAATTTTTTTTAAGTATCCATTTTATCAATAAAATTAATAAATCAATCAATAACTTTTTATAATGAATACAAATAAACAAATATTCGAAGAGGATTGGTTCGAATAAGAATATTAATGTTGGCTTGAAATTAACCACAGATTGGAAAATGCTAAATAGCAGCCTCCACTATCTTGTGTCCATTTTCTATTGTTTCATTTGTTTTAGCCCTCAATTTGCAGTTTTTAGTTGCTTTGTTTTTTTCGTTGCCTGATTAAATGATGCATTTGGATAAATTTATTATCCAAGCTTTATGATGAGTACCTATAGACTTTTTGTAGTAATATGATGATGATAATAGTTTTGAAAGAACTAAAAACCTTTTGCTGTTATTTGTTCACCCGAAAACTGAGAGTAATCATGTTAATAGAGAAATGCTCAGACATTGAAGTTGAAAAAAGGAAAAGTGGTTGAGAAGCTGAATATGGGATAAAATTGTGGCAACTGGCAAGTGTACATTAACTTTTCTGGGATAAGAGTTTTAGTTTACAAAATGTCGTTTTGGCCGAATATATGTCTTATATGAAAAGTCTGATGACTGAAAACGTAAATTTGATCTATGATGTCACTATTCCAGCATCCACGGTGGAGAGTTCTTGTTGATAATCAATATTAAGTTTGGGCAGTGAACCTATCAGAGGCCCGTTTTTGTTATTGGGATAAAACTGGTTTTGTGTGTAATGTTTCATTTGCACGACATTTAAGCTGTCTGTTCATCTAGTATTATAAAACTTGTTCATTTGACTGGAGGTGCAGTGGGATTTGCAGGTCTGTGGAGAGGATAATGGAAGTTCATGAACGTTGTGGTGAGGACAAGAATGCTTTATGGAGCACAAACTTTGTGCAAACACCAAGTTCTTTCTGCTGTTGCTCTTATTTTATGCTTAAAATCATAAGCTTTTTTTGTGCTTTTACTACAAATTTTACATCAATTTAACAAACCTGAGAATCCAGTAATATAATAATGGCCACAGCAGGGGAACTTTGCTTTTCTATTACAAGTTCTTTCAGAAAGTACTTATTGCTTTGTGTTTTCCTTACAACTGACCACAATCTTTTACTTTCCAAAATCATGCCTCTGATTAAGTAAAACCTGCTCGAAAACTATTGTTACACTTGCAACACAAAGACTTCATATATATAAAAGAAAAACATTACAAAATTCATATTTCACATTTGAATTTAATGTTTTTCCTTTTTTATGTGAAGGCTTCATAGCATTAGGATTTAATACTAGAAATTAAGTTAGTGACACAATGAAGACAACACAAAAGGCTTTTGTCATATCTTATGTGTATCTTCGAGGTGTCTCTGGACTGGAGTAATGAATTGTTGAATCGAAACGTTACACAGGCTAAAATCAAATAGCTAGCTTTTGCATACGTTTTGTTGCACTTAGATGTGAATCATTTTTTCCATGAGAGGAGATTTTATTTACATCTTTAGTATATTGTTTTGATGCAAACAAATGAATTTGCTTTGTCTTGTGAAAAAATTTGTATACCCTATTGATCCTAATTTTGAATTAATTTTCCTCTTTCTCTTCCAGCTGCCAATGGTCATATAATACCAAAAACCTGCATCCTCAGTCTCAGATTGTCCTCAACCTCACCTGGCTTGCATCAGTGAATCTGATCACACTGCATGATTTCATGTATGGATATATAGATATCTTGGACCATTTATATATAATTCCAAACCATTTTACATTTCATATAATTCACCCCTACATTTAATTACTACTTAGGACAGCAATAGAAATGTTGATTGAACAGTTCTTTTAATTTTATGATTCAAATGATGAAAACTTTGAAGTAATTACATTTAATGATGGTGATTCAAATGGGGGTGTTCATGTGACACCTTTATTGAGCTTTTTTTTGTTGTTTTTGTTTTTCTCCTTTTTTTTTTCAAATTTTTTACATTTTTATTTTTTGATTAGATAAATTTAATGAGCAAAAAGGCCATCGAGATATATTCACATGTCACTTCTATCTAGTTTTCTTATCTTTTATTTTTTTTAATTAGATAAGTTTTATAAAAATAATATAAAAATTATTTTTAATTTAGTTTTATTAAAATTTATATGAAAATAATAGAAAAATAAAATAAATTATCAATTATTTTAATTAATAAAATAGTTAAACTTACGCGTAAGCTCATTTCTAGTATTTAAAAAAATGATAAAGAAAATTATTTAAACTCCATCTCTTAATTTAAGCTTTAATTAGAACATGCTAGTAGTTGATTTATAGAGCTCGCTAGTTTGTTATTCGTTCGACGTAGGTATTATTTTTAATTATTTAAATGTGTAGACACATAAATTATTACTGTTTAGTCACTTATATATTCAAGACATATGTAAAATACATATATAATTAAGATATCAAATTATCATAAAATTACAATCTTTTATTAAAAATTAAATTAATTTAAAAAATATGAAAAATAAACTATCCAAAAGATATTATAAATAATAATATTGAGTTCACCAAAAAAATATTAAAATGAAAACTAAAAGTTTGATTACTTCAAATTAATTTTCTTCTGTTTGTATCTATCGTAACGACTTTAGAGATCACTAGACGAATTTGGAAAAATAAAAGAAATGAAGTCGTTATCAATTTTTTTTGGTTAGGTGTGATTGACCACTTATTAAAACTTACTTTATTAATAAATTAATTAAAATTTATTAAAAAGATAATTTTTAAGTTTGCAAAAACAGTTTGAGTACGGGAGTCGGTAATGCGTGGGGAAGGATTAGCACCCCACAATGTCCATTTAAAACATTACTAATTAATTATGTGTTATCTTTTAATATTGACAAAAAATGGTCTTAATATTGGTATTAACAATTACTATTCTTAATTTTCTTTAAAAACATGTTTATGATTTTTTAGTAAGCTCGAAAAATAAATAAGAACTTTATATTGAAAATTTTCTAAAAATATCTCAATACGCTGGCAGTATTTTTAGAAAACTTTTCTCACTTAGAGATATTTTAAAAATCTCTACTTGGACTTCTTTACAATTCCATCATCGGATATTTTTATTTCATTGAAAATTATATAATGCGAGCAATCATGCATACAAAACAATATATATATATATATTGATTATGACTTAATCATCTTATTTTATCCTCTAATTGTCAATAACACCTTTGGAAGGAACAAAGTGAATAAAAATTTTATTGAAAATGTCCCTAGATATTCCAATAATTTGATGGTATTTTAAAAAAATTTTCTCACCTACGGATTTCTTAAGAATCTCTACTTTGACTTCCTTAAAATCCTATCCTCGAATAATTTCATTCATATTATTATGTGCATGAAAAATAAAATATATCAAACATGAATTTAAACTCAAAATATTAAATTAAAATAAGCCTGAGAATCTAAACAACAAAAAAAATTAACTATGCATAGGATTAAACTTATAATTGAATTTAAACAATCATAAACAAATTGTATAATTATAATTAAAATTAAACATACATAAAAAAAATTTCTCGGAATCAAATTTTAAGCCTTATATTCTTTATGAAATTTTATTCATTTAAAAATTTTAACTAGAAAAACAAACTTGGACCTAGCCTAAAAGCTTGAATGTGAATGGTATGGCCTCATTTTTTTTTTTTTTTTACATTTCTTCTATTCTTCAATCAAATAAAAAACAAGCCAATCATGTAGTCCCTACCCATCTCAATCAAAGCTCTAGTTTTGTCCCATATATGGCTTCTTTATTTTAATAAACTTTATTCTCCCATCCTAAGAACCATGCAACCCTTAGCCCCATTCTTTTCTACGTAAAGCTTGCTACTTTCTATACCTATTGGTTTTTACCTTCCATTTAAGACTAGCCTACATGACAACAAGCATTGGAACCAAACTTGACAGCAAGCCTTCACGGTCAACAATGAAAGAAGTGGATCATCCATCATCAAGCATAAAAGAAAATTGAAACTCTAGCTTCTACAGCAACATTCATGCAAAAAAAGGAAAAGGAAACATGGATGGTGAGGCTTTAAATAATTCACCGAAACATGATAGAATTAGTGTTCTTAGCACCATACTTGGAGCTTTAAAACTACCTTAATCACCTCATTTCACCCACATGTGGAAACTAGGCAAAGAGAAGCAAGGTGGGATCATGCATTGTATGAGATACTTTCCCTACATCTATAAAGGCTTCATGTACTGAATGAGTAGGCAAAAGCATGTAAAAATGGCCGAGCAAAACAAACATAAAGGTGGAATAGCATAGTTCACGTGAAATTTCCCCTACACATGGTCTATTTTCAACTTTTCATTCTTTATATAATCAACCATAAGAACAAGCCAAGACAGCTCTGACGTATAGGGAAGAAACCAAAAAAATACAAAAAACTAGAAGCTTTATAGCTTGTGCAAAACCTTTCACATAAAGACAACAAACTAGACAAGAAAAAGAACCCCATTCCATGTTGAAGAGCAAAGAGCTATGAAGTTGCCCATTCATGTTTTATATAGCTCAAATGGATTATAGCCAAAGGTCATCAACTTCAAACTTCCAGCTTTCTTCCTTTTAGCTTTTAAAACAAAACAACACTGTGGTCCAAACAACTTTTGATCGTGAGCCCTTTTTGACCTTACTAGTAAACCCATGTCTCATACAAAGAAAGAAAGCAAAAGAGGTGCTGAAATTACTTTAGGCAGCAATGGAAATAGGTTCCAAAATCTGTTTGGAAGATCAACCAAACCGTGACTGCCCATGGGGAGTTAGGCAACACGTAGGGATTTAAATAGCGATCGCGGTCACATTTTCGGTCGCGTAGCATTTGTCGCGTTTCAGATATAACGGAGATAATTGCGGTTGCTGTGATCATCACAGTCGTGAAATTTTTTTTTTTTGCACAATTTATTATAACATGTAATAATTCTAATTATAATTATAAAAACTCTTATTCAATGATTCTAAAAATAGTTTATGACACTCCATGTTTTTTATTTTCTAAAAAAATTATTTATAATTTTATTTAGATTATAAAAAGCATTCATATTTGGTTTATCCATAAAATTTTTCTTGGCCAAGTTCATATTCAATATTAATTCTAGACAAATCAAATATTAAAAAACATAATATGTTAAATACCAAGCATTTAATTTAATAAAATTACAAACTTAAAAATATAATAAATTCAAATTTCATCAACTACAATTCTTGATACATATTTCAAATTTACCACATGGTAGAATGACGAGGAGGATCAGATTCTCTATCTTCACTTTGAAAGCCAAGTTGACTCCATCTCCATTCCTGAGGCCTTTGTTCTTGATACATTTGAGATGGAAAGATATATTTGAGGATGATACACTTGTGGTGGAGGGTACATTTATGGTAACTGATACATTTGAGATGGAAGATACATTTGAGGTGGATAATAAGCATATGGAGGTGGATAACCATGAGGAGGATGAAAATTATGTTGTTCTAGTGGATAGTAATGTCTTTGAGTACTAGCAGATGATTCACTATACTCAAAGTTACTAGAATTTAGTTTTTCACCTAAAGATGAAGAACCTTTAGAAATTTCATAGTGGTGCTTCTTCGCTTTTCCTTTTGATCGAGTTGTACGTGCACTTTGACCCTCACTAGATTTAGCAAATGGATTTCCTCTGTATTCTACCATATTAATGAAAAGTCCACCAGTAACAACAAACTCAAATTCTCCTCTAAGTGGGCTGTAAAGTCGATTTGCATCCACATTATCACCAAAATTTACACCATCACCATCACCATCTCCATCACCATCATCATCTGGACTTAAAGCACCACCATCATCACTTTAACTTGGTGTTGGACTTGAACTTGAATGAGACACATTCCTTTCTTGAGATAGACGTGATCGTTCAACATTCATTTCATTATTAGAATTATCTACAGGTAACTAATTAAAGTTTTGACCATCTAATAGAAGATTTTCTTTCTCTTGCAGCCATTCTGTTAGTGGATCATCATCTTCAAAAATATGGTCAAGGCTAATAGGATTAAAACTATTATTTATTTCATCAATGCTCATTCTTTTCTGATGTCTCATCCTCAACCTCATGTTATAATAGGTATATACAAGTTTCTGGAGTCTTTCAAACTTCAATCTATTTCTTGCTTTGGTGTGAATATAGCTAAATGTGCTTCAATTATATTGACAATTTGATGTAGATGTTGTTTGACTAAGCACTTTGATTGCTAGTTTTTGTAATTCAGGAACACAAGTGCCATGTATCATCCATCACTCAGCTGTATAAAATTATTTAAATTAAATTTCAATGGGCTATACAATTAAATAATATAAATAAATTATAATTATTTAACTTACTAGTTACCTGGATTCATTTGCTTCCAAGCTCTTTGTGCTTGTGGACTACCAAATGTTTTATGCTTGTCTCAAAATAATAACAACTACATCGATTGAAAATACAATAATGAATGAATAAATAAAAAATAATTTAATTTTTAATATATTAAATAAATGTTAAAGTTATAAAATAGTATTAAATACTAACCTGATTAATTATTTTGATTTGAGTATCTATCGAAGGTTCTAATCTTTCAATAACTACTTTTATACCTTCTAATGTTTCCTTAAATACATTTGCAGAATGTTCCACTCCAAATTGAAATTATGGATTTAGATAGTAACCTAAACATAATTTATAAAAATATTATATTAAAGTAATAAAAAATAAATATATAAGCAATTTAAGTATAAAAAATAAACATATTTTTTAAATACCATCTATATTCTTAGTTTTCTTACCAGCTGAATGCAAGTCAGAGTGCATGAAACTCCATCTATTGTCAATAATCTTTTCATATTCAGCAGAATAACGACAAGTTTGTTGAATTGCTTGTTTAGCTCTATCCACAGCCTTGTAAATAAAGCCCATTGTTGATTTTTCATCAACATCCACAAGGCGCAACACTTTTACCAAAGGCTCATAAACTTTTATTATATTGCCTGCTTTTTTTCAAAAATCTTTTCCCAAAATGATTTTTTTGACTTCATAAGCAAGTCTTGATTTTTGTTGTCCCCATTTTGAATCTTTAAATTCCTATATATTCATCAATAAATTTTTAAAGTAATATATTTTAAATTAATATTTTAAAACAATAATATCATAAAAAGATGCTAGATTTAAATAGTTGTACTAATTACTAAGTACTAACCTTTGAATTGAACATCTCTCTCAAACTTTGCTTTTGCCTCATTATTTCTTCTAATCGTATGAAATGAGTGGCAAATCGGGTAAGAGCAGGACGAAGTATTTACTTCCCTTGTGTATATTTCTTCATCAAATTAACAGTCCAAATGTGATTGTATATAAAACAAGTCACTTTCTTTACATCATCCAAAACCTTTGCCACATTTTTTTCCTTCCAATATCTTCAAGGCACAGTCCAAACAATGAGCTGAACATGCTGCCCAATAGAAATGTTTTCTCTTCTCTATTAGTCTTTTTCCTGCGGCCTTAAGTGTTGTCTCATTATCAGTGACTATTTGAACAATGTATTTTTCTCCAATTTCTTCCACAACTTAATCTAATAATCTGTAGTAAAAGTTTGTATCTCTACTACAAACACTTGAGACATCTATAGATTTCCAAAAAATAGTCCCTTTACTACAGTAAACAAGGAAATTAATGATATGCATTTGATTCAAACTATTGGTCCAACCATCACACATCAAAGTGACACCCAATTCATTCCAATAAGCTTTTAATCCATTAACCCATTCATGAACTTGTTGATACTCAGACTCCTAATACACATCTGAGACCTCATAAAGTGTTGGAAGTCTTACATGTTGGCCAACTTCTACTGCCACAGAAATCAAATTATGTAACCATGGGGAATTTGCTAACTGAAAAGGAAATCGATCATATATCAAAAATTTTGATACTGATTCACCCATTTTTCTTCTTAATGTCTTTAGAAATGAATCACTTACATTTTGTTGTCTTGAACTTTTATTTCTAACCAATTCAAGAACAGCTCCCCTTAATGAAAATTCAGACTCATTTGGAATTGATTTTCTTGTTCTTTCTTCAAAATATTCAGCAACTGAACCATGAGAGCTTCGTCCTTCGTCATATATGTTACTCCAACCACTAGTTCTTTGTCTGAATTCTTGTCTTCTGTGCCACTTATGTTGTGATTGGATACTATCTCGCACGGCTTGTCAGCAGCAATGTCTTCATCAATAAATCCTTCATAATCATCTTCCCTTCTTAACTGTGATAAAAATTCATTTTTTTCTCCTTTTATTGTCAGCTTTTTTTGATTTGTTTTCTTAAAAGAGTTTCATCATACTTTCTTTTACTATACCTATTAATAATATAGTTGAAAAAAGAAGAGAAAATTAGCTGCACACGCTTATGTAATTTTATAATTTTTATTAAAAAATTAACAATAATATTTTCAAAGAAATTAAAAAAACTTAACATACCAATAACGTTGGGGCATGGTGCAACATTGCCAGTTTTATGAGCAATGTGTTCTTTGAAACGTGTTATTCCTCCTTTTACAACCTTACCACAAAGTTTACATGAAACATTTCCTCTTGTATTTGGCACAAGTGTTCCAAAATGCCAACCTATATCATCATTTGGCGCGCCCTCTACTCCTTTACTCGGGAACTCTTCACGTGGTGGCATACTTACTATTTTGTATAAAAACAAAATAAACTTATATTTAGAAATATTAATATTACTTATTACATCATTAAAAATTGATTTTACGCTAAATTTTTTAATTTTTAGTTTTTAATATTAAGAATATTATTAAATAACTTAATCTTTTTGATGCACTAATTGATATTAATTTTTTTATCACAAATAACTTCAAATAATTATATAATAAATACAATCTTCAATAATTACTCAAAAATAATAAGAATTAATCTAATATCAAAAGAATTGACAACAATATAAATATCAAAACAACAAAAAAATTTATTAAATTTCATATACAAAATTATAAATTAATATCTAACACAATCAAAATATAATATTTAATTTTAATTAATTTTTGTCTAACTTATATAAAAAATTTATCAATAATTTTCATCTACAATCTCTATGTATATCATATTAAATTATTAATCTCTTTTTTTTTAATTATAAATCTTCAATCCCTCTAATTAGATTTTATCTAAAAAAATTTCAAAAATTAAAAGCTTTCAAACTTATATTTTAATAAAATTTTCAAACCTATATTTTTTATTTTTTAGTTTTTAATCTTAATAAGAGTAATAGATCATAAAATGCTAAATTTGTTAAGTAACTTAATTTTTTTGATACACTAATTGATATAAAATTTTTTTATCACAAACAACTTTTAATAATTATATAATAAACACAATCTTCAATAATTACACAAAAATAACAAGAATTAATATAATATCAAAAGAATTGACAATAATATAAATATCAAAACAACAAAAAAAATTAAAATTCATATACAAAATTATAAATTAATATATAACACAATCAAAATATAATATTTAATTTTAATTATTTTTCATCTAACTTATACAAAAAAATTTATCAAAATTTTTCATTTAAAATCTCTATATATTATATTAAATTATTAATCTCTTTTTTTTAATTATAAATTTTCAAAACCACTAATTAAATTTTATCTAAAAAATTTTCAAAAATTAATTACAAAATTAAATAAAAAAATTCAATCCCACCCTCCAAACACCCTACCACACCCAATCCCTCCCCACCCCATCAATCCCTCCACCTTCCCCCAACATCCCACCACACCCAATCCCTCCCCACCTTCCCCCTAACGCCCACCACACCCAATCCTCCCCACCCCATCCAATCTCTCCCCACATGCCTAATATCTCAAATTTGTTTAATTCTTTCTAGCAAACGGCAGACCCTTCTAGAAATGCTACTTTCTTCTGTTCATCATCTTCTTCGTGTTGCCTTCTTTGGCTTTCCATAAATTTTTTCTTATCTTTTTTTTTTATTTCTCATTTTCTCTCACATCCCTTTATCACTGTCACTTGCTGACTTGCCTAGTATCTACAGATATCTCATTTGTCTTTCAAACTCTCACAAGAAACAACAGATCATTTTACAAAAATTTTACAAAAAAAAGGTAATTTAACTTTCTTTTCTTACTTTATTTGATCTTGAATGTTGATTGAAAACTTGAAGCTGATTTGAATTTGAATGTTGAAAATGCCGATTGAATGGTTGAAAGTTGAAACTTGAAATAATTGATCTATTTTCTAGCTCATTTTAAAATTTATTTTAATGATAAAGATCTGAGATTGTGAGCTTTATTTTTTGATTTGGCTTTTACTTTTACTTTTGCAGGTTTATTGTTTCATTCTGCAGGCTTAAAATTTTATTTTTTTGTTAGAACTATTAGATCCGTGAGTAGAAAAACAGAATAGCGACAATAACGGTCCGTTGTTGTCGCTATTGCCCATTATGCCATTATTTTACTATCGTTACTCTCCGTTTTTACTGTGAATGAATTTCTCAACCACTTTTTATCTACTAACGGTGGCAGAAGGCAGCGCTACCATCATTTTGCGGTCGCTATTCCACTATCAAACCATTATTTGAATCTCTCAGCACGGTTTGGCTTAGTCCAAGTTGAATTCTTTTTCTTTGTTTTCTATAGCTTAGACCAACTAAAGGTTGGTTATGCCGGATGAAAAAAGGGATGGAAGAATTTATGGCATGACCGAACAGCTGCTGCCAGAAGGAAAAACAACAGCTGTTCAACAACAACCAGCAAAGAAAAAAAAAGATGAGATTCAACCATCTTTGTAACAAGAGCACTAGAGTACATAAAGTTAAACTTCATCCACACTCATACCAAAGTCCAAGCAAGCAAAGAACAAATGAAAACACATTGTAGAGAAGATCCTAACTAGTGCAAAAATGGAATAGAAACAATGATATAAAATGGCATACATGCCCTTGTATGTGGGTTGCTCAGCTTCGAAACCTCTTTTGTTTTCAATTCCCCCCACCTTTTTTTTTCTTTTTTCAGATCCTTCCTCCTCTTTTTTCCCTTCCTTTCTAGCAGTTTCTTCTCCATGCTTTTATTTGGCAGACCCTTCCAAGAAATGCAAGATTTTAATCTTGCCCAACGAGGGCCCTTGGATGAAATCTCATCCAAAGGCCATATTTATTCCTTTTCTTATTTCCAAGGAGACACCTTTGGCCCTTGGATTAAAAGCCAGCAAAGGATCCAAAGGCTCAAATTACACACTGTAAAGGTTGAATCTTTATGCCTCTTAAACCCATAAAAAAAACCATTTTATCCCTAGTGTAAAGTTTTAGTGTTTATGGTCATTTTCTTAGAAATCAAAGTTCCCATAGTTATTTTTTGGATTTTCAAGCACCAAAAATTATAAATTATTATGAAGTTAAGATCTGAAATGTTTCGTGAAAATCTGAGTTTGGAAAGATCAAATTACGAAAATACCCTTATAGAGATATTTTGGTAATTTTATACTTTTTCGGGTATACTATGATTTCAAATGCACTAAAAATCATGAAATATTATAAAATTACGATCTAAAAAGTTGTACAAAATTTTGGGCTTGGAAAGATCAAATTATAAAAATATCCTTATAAGAGATATTTTGGTAATTTTATACTTTTCGGGGTACAATAAAAACTCCAACATTTCAAAAAATCTCAAATTTAACTTTAAACCGAATTGATTTCAACTTTTGAATTATTAGAATTGAGTCAAGCTCTATCTATTTTGACCAAGTTTCTTGCAATTTTGACCAAGGTTGAATTTGGAGTTGACTTTATTAGGCCTAAATATTGATTTCTTAAAGGGCATTTTTTATCGGCTTCAAGTGGGTTTTATTTAACTATGCTAAAATATTTCAGATAAAATTTAGTGTCTATAGCTATCTTTTTTTGCTTATTTCTGAGAATAAAAAATAATGCAAAAAAATAAACAGTAATTTTATCCAGATAATGCTTTTGAAATTTTCTTTTTTAACATGTTTTGAACTTGTTTGAAAATTGCCCTCTCCAAACAAAGGCTTTGACACTTTGAAATTGGCTCTTCCCCAAACAGAGGCTTTGAAACTTTGACAATAGCTATTTGTAGACACCTAATTTGGTCCAAGCCCGGATCAATTGGGCCTGGTCCAAGTGGGTAGGCCCATTTAATTTTGTATTTTTGTATTTCTTATATTTTTATATTTTATTTTACTTTATTTTGTATTTTATGTATTTATTATTACTATTTATTAATATATATTTATTTTATTTTATTATTTTTATTATTTATCTGCTGATATATATGTATTATTATTTATCTATTTATATATAATTATTATTATTTATCTATTTATATATATTATTATTTATCTATTAATTAATATGTTATCCTTATTATTATCTTTTTATTTTATTATTTTATTTATTTTTTTTCTTTTCTTCTTTCTTTTACCCGATTGAAGCTGGATTAGGATAGAAATTTGAGTGTGGGATTCCATCAGAATCCAGATTGGATTCAAAGATCGAATCTCAATCCAAAAGGGAATAGGGATTGATCAGAAACTCTTCTGATCAATCTCTATAAATAGATCCACGGATCAAAGGACTGGAACACAGAAAAAAGGCAAACAGTGAAGAAACAGAAGCTTAAAAGGGTTTTGATGCATTAGAATAGCTCTAAGAATCGGTGGGAAATTTTTAGAGAATGTTTTGTAAATTTTTTTCTAGAAATTTTTGGAAAATTTTCAGATTTCGATTGAATTTTCTGACGAAGATTGAATTTTTCAACGACTATTCTAGCCAAGTTTGAATTTTTCTGCCAACTTCCAGTTTTCGATAATCATTTCCAAAAACCGATCAATTTTCTGACAAACTTCCAGCAAACCAGATTCTGACGAAAATTTTTAGAATCCGACGGACATTCAACCAAAGTTTTTCAGGTTTTAGAGATAAGGGAGAGAAGAGGAAGGGAGGAGATAGATAGAGGGAAGGAGGGTTCTGCTGAAAAAACAGAGGAATTAGCCTTTTATACCCTCCCAAACGACATCATTTTTGCGTTAGTAACCCAGATGATTTGCGCGTTTTACTAAGATCCGACCCAACCCGAGCGTCAACTTGCTTTCGACCCGCGTCTCCGAGCCGTTTCCCTGAGCCAAGCCAAGCCGAGCCGAGTCGACGCCCTCTGAGCCACGTTTTCGAGTCTTTTTTTTCCTCGAGCCGAGCCGTTTCCAGGTTTTTTTTTTCATTTTTTATTATATATATTTTTTTATTATTATTATTTACTTATTTATTTATTAGATTAGATTTGTTTAATTTTTTTATTTTTTTTATTTTCCTTTATTTTTATTTTTATTTTTATTTTATTTATTTTAAATAACATCAAAAAAAATATTTTTGAGGAAAAGTTGAAAGTATCAATTTTCTTTGAAAATAAGCTTTCTAAAAAAACATAAATATTTTTGGGGAAAAGTTGAAAGTATCAATTTTCCCTGCACAAAAGCAATCATTTTTTTCCTTTTTTTTCTTGAATTTTTTTTAATGTTAAACAATCTGACGATGGAGCATTTGCAAGTGAAACAGTAGTTTTCTTGCATACTCTTGAGGTGAGGGGATTTTTTCAATTTTTTACTAAAAGTATTAGAGTCAATTGAGAATAATTTCTAATAACTAATTACTTGGTAAATTTTTAAGCCTTATTGGATAACACAAAATTAAGCTGGTACCATCTTTTGATGGGCGTTGTGAGGGTGCTATAACCTTCCTCACACGTAATCAAAATCCCAAACCCTGTTCTGGTTAGTAGACCCGAACCTATTCTTTTAGGATCCTTAAACTTAGGTGTTCCCTGAAAGGATAGATTCCTTAGGTGGCCAATCACACCTAGATAAAAAAGATTGGTGGCGACTCCTTTAAGTCAATGTCTAATGATAGATCCCCGAATCTAGATGTTATACCCTTCCTAAACGATGTCATTTTTGCGTTAGTAACCCAGAGGATCCATGCATTTTACCAAGATCCGACCCGACCCGAGCATCAATCCGCTTTCGACTCGTGTCTCCAAGCTGTTTTCCTAAGCCAAGTCAAGCCGAGGCAACGCCCCCTAAGCCACGTTTTCGAGACATTTTTCTTCCTCGAGCCGAGCCGAGCCGGGCCGTTAGCCGGGCCGTTTCCAGGTTTATTTTTTTCATTTTTTTATTTTATATATTTATTTAGTTATTTATTATTATTATTATTTACTTATTTATTAGATTAGATTTGTTTAATATTTTTTTTTTTCCTTTATTTTTATTTTCTTTTTATTTTTTATTTTATTATTTTATTTTCTTTAAATAAAATAAAAAAAAATATTTTTGAGGAAAAGTTGAAAGTATCAATTTTCCTTGAAAATAAGCTTTCCAAAATATTTTTGAGGAAAAGTTTAAAGTATCAATTTTCCTTGAAAATAAATTTTCCAAAAAATATTTTTGAGGAAAAGTTGAAAGTATCAATTTTCCTCGAAATTAAAGTTTCAAAAAAATATTTTTAGAGAAAAGTTGAAAGTATCAATTTTTCCTGCACAAAAGCAATCATTTTTTTCTTTTTTTTTTAATTTTTTTTAATGTTAAACAATCCGACGACGGAGCCTCTGCAAGTGAAACAGTAGTTTTCTTTCATACTCTTGAGGTGTGAGGATTTTCTCAATTTGCTACTAAATGTATTAGAGTCAATTAAGAATAATTTTCAATAACTAATTACTTGATAAATTTTTAAGGCTTATTGGATAATACAAAATTAAGCTGGTACCATCTTTTGATGGACGTAATCGAACTTTCGAACCCTGTTCTGATTAGTAGACCCGAACCTATTCTTTTAGGGATCTTTAAACTTAGGTGTTCCCTGAAAGGATAGATTTCTTAGGTGGCCAATCACACATAGATAAAAAAGATTAATGGCGACTCCTTCAAGTCAATGTCTAGCTATAGATCCCCGGATCTAGACGTTATGACACTCTTCTCAAATAGTAGCCATGAAACTTTGAAAATTTAAAAAGGTTCACCGGAGGTCTTGAAAATTTTGCCTGGAAGTCTTAAAGATTATGTCCGAAAGTTTTAGAGATTTGAAAACCTTTGAATGCTCATCCAATCAGAGGCTGTGACACTTTTAAAAAATTAAAATATTTTGCTTAGAGGTTGTGAAAATTGTGCCTGGAGGTCTTGGAGATTATGCTCAGAGATCTTAAAGATTTCAAAATCTTTGAATGCTCCTCCAATCAAAGGCCATGAAACTTTTTAAAAAATTAAAATATTTTCCCTGTAGGTCTTGAAAATTATGCCCGAAAATCTTAAGGTTTTCAAAATCTTTAAAAATTTTAAAAATTTAAAATGCTTTGCCTTGAGGTCTTAAAGAAATTATGCCTAGAGGTCTTGAAAATTATACTCAAAGGTTTTAAATATCTCAAAATCTTTGAAAATTTTGAAAATTTAAAATGCTTTGGCCAAAAGTCTTGAAAATTATGTCCAGAGGTCTTAAAGATCTCAAAATCTTTGAAAATCTTGAAAATTTAAAATGCTTTGTCCGAGGGTTTTAAAGAAATTATGCTTGGAGGTCTTAAAAATTATGCCCAGAGGTCTTAAAGAAATCAAAATCTTTGAAAATTTTAAAAATTTAAAATGGTTTGCTTAGAGGTCTTAAAGAAATTGTGCTTGGAGGTCTAGAAAATTATACCAAGAGGTCTTAGAAATTTGTCTAGGTGCCAACTTAACTGAACTTAAGTCTTATCTTGTATTAAAACTCTTCTTATCATTTTTCAACAATCTATTTGCAAATAATTTTTCTTTCAGCCTTTTAAACCTTTTTAATATTTTGATCTCCTGTTAAACCATTTTTCTTTTTCTCATCTTTTCATGATGACTTCTTTTTTTATATATATTTACAAAGTTGACAAATACAATCATGATACAAATGTCTATTTTCATCAAATGATGCGAATGCAAATGTCGATGCAAATACAAATGTCAATGCAAATATTTAACACAAGTACAGGTGACTTTTTCACAATACAAATGCCAATATTCCTTTTATATAAATGCCCTTACAAATACTTTTTCTGAGGTGCAGATGCCATGATGCATATGCAAACTTCTTCTTATGGTGCAAATGCAAATGTCTTATACAAGTGCAAATGCAAATGATGCAAATGTGAATATCTTTCTTGTGATACAAATGCAAGCGATGCAAATGCAAATGTCTTTTTCATGTTATCGATATGAATACCAATGTCTTTCTCATGATGCACATGCAAGTGCGAATGCAAGTGATGCAAATGCAAATGTCTTTTTTTGTGATGTAGATGCAAATGCAAATGGCTTTTTTCATTTTTTGCAACATATAGATTAAATGTCTTTTAGAAATTCAAAAATCTCTTTTCTTTTTTTTCTTTAAAAAAAATCTTTGCTCAAAATTTCAAAGTTCTCTCTTCACCAAAAATGATCTTAATATCTTGTACAAAAATGCTTAACTAATTTTCAAAATTTTCCAAAGCAATCACAAAATTACCCCACATAAAGTGTTTTTACAATTAATGAGAAAAACTAAAAACACATAACTTCTGAATCTCTTGTAAATTGATGATTACCATTTAAAATGCTTATAAATGGCATAATTGGCAATTCAATTCTTTCACTGGTGGGCATATTTCAAAAAAGGCTTGATGAAGGTTATAAGGATTTCTCTTGAGCTTATAAATGAGACACTTTTCTTTTATTGAAAACATGATAAAATCAATATGCATCAAAACTGATGATATTTTTAGGAAAGATTTAGGAAAAGAAAAGGGACTATTTTTTACTTTTCACGCTTTGGTGAAATGCAAAGTCTTCAATGGGTACTGATCCTTTAAAAAGTTTTGCATTGTGACTTTTATTTTAGATAGAACCTTGAAACTCTAAAATTCTTTTGGGGTCTCAAGAGTGGTTATAGCTCTTAACAGCCCTTTTGGGCTTTCACCTTAGAGCTTTCTTTCTTTTTTTTTTTTGTTAAACAATGAAAAACTTGGTAAAATCTACAAGGACACTGTCATAACGTCTAGATCTGGAGATCTATCACCTTAAAAAATTCAAAACAAATCTGAAAGAGGAAAAAAAAATTTCAAAAAGGGTCAATGGTCCAAACAAAAAATTATGTAATAAATGGGCACTTCAAAATATTTATGATCATTCTTCCAAGAGAAACTCTTCAATTTTAAACCCTCATGCTTGATCTAATATGAACTTTTTAAAGGTTATAATGTAGGTTAAGGTTCAGGATTGTCAAAGAAAAGGATAGAAAGACTCAAAATAAATATTAAAAGGTATTTAAAACTAATGGTCATTTTTTTTGTTCGAAGGATACACTTTGAGGTCTATTCCTTTTTGCTTTCCACCCTTTCATTTCTTCTCTTTTTTTTTCTTTTTTTTTACTGAGTGGATTGTAAACTTTCATATTGAACCTTTGCCTCAACATATGGGATTCCATTCAGGTATCCTCATTCTTAACCCTCAAATGTGTTCGTTTTTACCTCCCAATGTGAAGGGTGATCCTTAGTTAGGGTTTATTTTGAAAAAATTCAATCAAGTCAAAAAGGGTAACAAAGGATTAATTTTTATATTTGTGAAAAGATAATGAAAGATGGTCTTTTATCATTTCAAATATAAAATCGAAATTGAATAGGAATTCTCTTTAGGAAAATGATCTCGAAGAACAGTTTTTATTTCCATAGTTTTTTTTACTTTTTACTTTTTTTTCACATTTTCTAATTTGGGCCTTTTTCTTGCCCCCTTTCCAAAACTTTGAATTTGTCAAAGACTTTATTAGAAATTATTCAAAATTTTCAAGTGCATGATGTTATAACCATTTTTTATTTCTCTTATTTCTCTTTTTTTTTATTTAGGACATTTGACTTCATCTTTAGCAATCAAAGATATTCTCAATATCATATACTTTCCTTAAAATTGGGCTTTTAAGGATATCCTTATTTTTTCTCCCAAAGTAAAAAACGATCTTTGACCGTAGATTATTTTGGAAACAAAAAAATTTAATAAGCTTAAAAAGGTAACAAGTGGAAAATTTTTTTATAAGCAACAGATAGAGAAAAATGGCCATTCATTATTTCAAACACAATCACTTGATTAGAAGAGCAATGCATTTGAAGAAATAAAAGCTTTTATTTGTTTCTATTCCTATTTTCATTTTTTTTTATCTTTAACTATCAATCATTTTTGTGTAACTAATGCCCTATCTTGTTTGCCTACTCAAGGTTCTTATGATGATGAGAATCAGGTTGTATGAGATGTCCAAATTTTGGATGCATAGTTTACAAAAGGGTTCATTTGGTTCCAAATTGTCTAGCATTTTGAGGAAAAAAGATATTAAGGCATGAAAACATTGTCTTAGGCAAGAAAGAAGTTTACTTCTTTTAGTCACTATGCCTTAAGACATGAAACAACAGTCACTTAAAAGAAAGAGTTCATGCATTTTTATGTCTATGTCATCAAAAGAATTTGGATGGTTCAATCATATTGGCAAGATTTGATACACATTGAATTACCAATTAAAAAATTAAAAGAGTATCTTGGTTTTTGAAATTCAAAATAAATTTTTAAAATTGGTCACTTTCATTAATTGCCCAAGAAATGATTATGGCTTCAATGTATCAAATTGTAACATGGTTCGCAAGTGGAAATTCATGTCCTTTAAGGATTATGAAAGGATTAAAACGTAAGACTGGTTAAGAAAAAAAAGTGTAATGGAATTGGATGAGGTTTTGTTTTTTATAAGTAATCACCCATGATTTTGAGATTCTCATATAAAAAAATCATAAATTTCCCATTGAAAAAGCCTATATTTTTATTTGATCTTGAAAACTACTTATATGGGACTTTATTGTGAATTTTTTTTAATGCTTTTCATTTATGATTTTAAAAATTAATTATGTGAGATTGTTATTCAAACAAATACATACAGATAAAATTTCATAGAAAAATTGAAAGCATTCCTTTCTTCCAAAATGATGTTTAATAAGATTGATTTAAATAACTCCTAAAGACCCATGTATATATCATGTACAAAAGGTTAAAAGTTTAAAAGAAAACCATTATATATTGATATTTCAATACTGTAGACACCCAATTTGGTACAGACCCAGATCAATTGGACCTAATCCAAATGGGCAAGATGGGCTCACATTATTTTATTTTATTTTATTATTTATTTATTATTATTATTAGTATTATTTTTTTCGTTTGTTATTTATTATTATTACTTATTATTATTATTATTATTATTATTATTATTACTATTATTATTATCATTTTTTTTATTTTATCTTTTTTTTTCTTGATTAATTAGGAGATAATGATCAGATTAATTAAAAATAATAAAAAAATTATGGAAGTGGATTTGGCCATGAATTTTAGGGCTGACAAAGTTGGGATTGGATTCAAAAATTAAATCCCAATCCCAAATGGAATTGGGATTGATCAATCCCTATAAATAGAGGTTGGAATACACAGAAAAGACACCAAAGATAGACATAGGGTAAACAAAAGAAATCAGAAGGAAGAAAAAGGGTTCCAAGGAATAGAAGTAGCGTTCTAGAATTTTTAGGAAAATTTTTGAATTTTTGGCATTTTTTCTGGGAAATTTATGGAAAATTCCAGATTTCGAATATTTTTTCGATGACATTCAAGTTTTTCGATGACTATTTCGGTGAAAGACCTAGTTTTCGACATGTTTTCCATATTTCGATAGAACATTCAATCAAAATCTGGGTTCTGTTTAGAGAGAAGTAGGAGAAAAAGAAAAAAGAGAGAGAGAAAGAAAGAAGCAATCTGCAGACGAATAGAAGTTAGAGCATTTTATACTGTCCAAAAATGACATCATTTTTTTGTTTAAAGTCCCAAAGGATCTGTACATTTTGCCATCAGGCGACCCGACTCGAAAGCCAACCCGTTTTTTACCCTAATCTAACTCGAGTACCGACCGAGCCCTGAAGTCGAGCCAAGTCGAGCCGTACACTCTCGAGCTATTTTTTTTTCTCAAGCCAAATTGAATCACAGCTGCTAAGCCGAGCCATTCCAAGGTTTTTTTTAAATTTATTTATTTATTTATATTATTATTGTTGTTATTATTATTTCTAAATTAGAATTATTTGGTTTTTTATTTTTATTTTTTCTCTTTCTTTTCAATGATTTTTCTAAAATAAAATTTCAAAAAATATTTTTGAGGAAAAGTTGAAAGTATCAATTTTTCTTAAAAGTAAAATTTCTAAAAATAAAAATTTTCAAAAAAAAATTTTGAGGAAAAAGTTGAAAGTATCAATTTTTCTTTGAAAATAAAATGTAAAAATAAATAATTTTAAAGAAAGTTGAAAGTATCAATTTCCCTTGTTTGGCGTGACTACACCTAGATGTTCAAAAGCATCCTTGAGCTGGTCCCTGGTGATGCTACCCTGCTTAGAGTATGATCGAAACACTTGTTCCAATTTGTTTTTCTGATGCTTGTTATCCTTTGCGGCTTGCATTGTGGATTTTGAGGTTTATGACAGGGTGATATAAGAGAAAGGGCTTGCCTAGCTTGGTTTGCTTTTCTTTTCCATTGCAATTTGTTTATATAGACCCAAAACTCGAATAGTATTCTGTTGAAGTGTAGGGGAATAAAATTTTTTTTGTGGTGGCTTCTAAAATTTGATTTCGATTGAAAGGAAACGAAATAATTGTATGACAATTTCTTCATTTGAATTTTTTTTAAGTATCTATTTTATTAATAAAATTAATATATCAATCAATAAATTTTTATAATGAATACAAATAAACAAATATTCCAAGAGGATTGGTACGAATAAGAATATTAATGTTGGCTTGAAATTAACCACAGATTGGAAAATGCTAAGCGTAGTGATAGCAGCCTCCCTTTCTTGTGTCCTAGTGATGATAACAGCCTCCACTATCTTGTATCCATTTTCTATTGTTTCTTTTGATTTTGCTGGTGAAAAGGCTAGACAACGAAGTCAGGAGTAAGGAATCTAAACTCTCACCCTATCCAAATTTGAGTTGTTTCTACACGAAAAAGTTTGAAGAGAATCATCTTGTTGCTCCTGGTTGGACAGAACTTGATCATACACATTGATTTTCTAAAAACTTATAATTTGATGGAAGTGTCTTGTATGTAGGATAATTTGATATTATTGATTAAAAATATTGTTATAACATATAGATTCATGGACTCATCATAGACATAAACTTTAAGAGTCGCTACTTTTTTTTTTTTGTTTAGGTGCAATTGACCATTTAATTGAATCTGTCTTATTTAAAGAGAATATCCAAGATAGACTTAGGTATTTTTAAATAGTAGATTCTAAAATCCATGAAATCAAATTTAAGGTTTAGGAGTGCAATTATGGATGAGGAAGTTTATAGCACCCTTACAGTGCCTATCCAAAAGATGGTATCAGTTTGATTTCAAATTATCTAAGCCTTGAAATATTCTTATAATTATACCCAGTAATTTAATTATTAGAAATTGATCCTAAAATTACTCTAATAGTTGAGTAGCAATGTAAGATAAATTTCTCACCTTAAGAGTATTCATAGAGACTAATGTATCACTCTGAAGAAACTCCGTCGTTGAATTTATTAATATATTTTATTTAAAAAATAATTAGTAAAATCCTCCAATAGTTTGGTAAGATTTTACTTTGGTGCAAATTTTTCAATAGTTTGGTGAGATTTTATTTGAAAATCATTTATAAAATTTTGTTTTGATGTAGAATTCTAAATAGTTTGGTGAGATTTTATTTGAAAATTATTTATAAAATTTTACTTTGAGAAAATTCATTAAATCTTCCAATTTGGTAAGATTTAATTCAAGATTTTTATCCTCCAATAATTTGGTAGGATTAAAAATATATTATTTTATTTTATTTTAAAAATTCATTAAGTCCTCCAATAGTTTTGTAAGACTTAATTCAAAGATTTAAATATTCCAATAGTTTGGTAGGATTGAAAATTTACTATTAAAAAAATTACATTATGAAATTCTTCATTAGTTTGGTAAAATTCATAATTGAAATTTTCTAAACCCATGAAATAAAAAATTCATAATTTAAAACTCACAATCTTTAAATTTTATTTTAAACGTACATAAAAAAAGTAAAATAAATGAATAAATATATAAATAAACAAAATGTGAAAATTACCCTAATGGATGAAGACATGCCTAGATTGAAGTATCTCTTGATTTGTGGTGATAGATAATCACCAAAGAGCTCTGCCACCAATTCTAACCTAAGAGCTAGGGTACAAATTGCTACTCATCCATTTCTTGGTGGGTTTCCCTTTTTTTTTTCCTTTTTTGTTTTGTATGTTGTTGATTGGTGTTTATATCGAGCCTTCTACTAAGAGTTTTAGGGATTGACATTGAATGAAAAGGGTTGTAGATCTGATTGTTCTTTGAATTAAGTTTTTCTTGACTCTCTTTAAAATTTGTTTAATTAATTTTTAGAATTGTCTCGATTTTCCTTGATTTTCAGAATCCTTCAAAACTTCCTAAATTAAATTTGACTTTGATTCTTTGATTTTGCTTTTTTTTCAACATTCCTTTAATATTTGAAGAAATAATGTTTTAGTCTTAATTGTCGAGATCATCCTTGATTAGTGCTCAAATTACTCCACAAAATTCATTGACATGATTTATGATAAAAATTTAAAACCAAATAAATAAAAGAGTAAAACATAAAAATAAATAAATAAATACATAAGACAAAAAAGATATAAAAAGAAATATAGGAAATTGGATAATTGGGCTTGGTTTAAGCCTCGGACTAAATAGGGTGTCTATAGCTGGCCTTTTTGCATAGTTTCTACGAAATAGAAATTGTGCAAAGATATAGAAACCCATTACGTTTGGGCCCACATTATTCAACTTTTTTTTTAAAGGCTCTTGAAAACGAAGGCACACAACTTTTTTAAAAATTAAGGACGACACTTGAAAGTTTTGATAATCATGCCTAGAGGTTTTATAGACTGTGTCCAAAGAGCTTGAAAATTAAGCCTAGAGGTCTTACAAATCATTCATTGAAAAATGCTCCTTTAAACAAAGGCTACACAACTTTTAAAAAAGTACCTAAAAGTTTTACAAGATCATGTCCAAAGGTCTTAAAGATTATGCTCGGAGTTCTTACAAATCTTGACTCTAAAACAAATTTAGCTCGAAAGACTTACAAATCTTACCCAGAGGACTTAGAGATTACGCTCAAAGTTTTACAAATCTCGATCTTAAAATAGATTCAACTTGCAAGACTTATGAATCTTGCCCAAATGACTCAGAGATTACACTTGAAGGTGTTACAAATCTTGACTTTAAAATAAATTCAGCTCAAAAGACTTATGAATCTTGTCCAAGGACTTAGAGATTACTCTCGGAGGTCTTATAAATCTCGACTTTAAAATAAATTCAAGTCAAAGACTTACGAATCTTACTCAGAGGACTTGGAGATTATGCTTGGAGGTTTTACAAATCTTGGAGATTATGCCAGAGGTCTTACAAATCGTAACTCTAAAATAGATTCAGCTTAGAAGATTTATGAATATTGACCAAAAGACTTAGAGATTATACCCAAAGGTCTGATAAATCTCAACTCTAAAATAGATTCAGCTTGAAAGACTTATGAATCTTACCAGAGGTCTTACAAATTAAACCTCAAAAAAGCTTATTTAAAACAAATGTTCAACCACTTTAAAGAGAATAAAGATATTTGAAGGTTTTAAAAATCATGCCCGAAGATCTTATAGACATTGCTTGAAGGACTTTAAAAATAGTTTAATAGTTTTGAAGATGTTGCCAAAGGTTTTTTTAAAAAAAATTATCAAAAAATTTTAACAAATTTACCCTAAGGTAAAATCTTGTTTGATCAAAGTTTCATTTTTTATCAAAAATTTAAGTCAACATCTCTTTCCTCTAAAAAATATGAATACAACATATGAAATAGATGTGATGTATACTATGTAAGAAATGCATGAAGTGCAATGAATTAAATGCACGAATTTTATACCAAATGTCCTTAATTGAGGTAATAGGTTTCTCGAAACATTTTCTTCCTTCCATCTTTCCATGACAAAGCCTCTAAATAAGTTAACAAGTTTTTTCATGCCCTAAAGTAGACATTCTCAACATTTTCATTCTTGAAAACTATTTTCTCCTCTAATGAGTTGTTTTAATTTCCATCCCTTGCATTTGGCATTTTTTTGCCCAGAAAGGTCTTTTATAGCATTCACCTATCTCTCACCCTGAGCATTAAGATCCACTATATTTTGAACATTTTTCAAAACTTCCCATGAATAGCAATAGAGATTACCCCAGATATCTCTCTTTTGCATGTGATCAAATCTTTTAAAAATTGGTGATTACTGTTTAGAATAAGGATGATGAATCATAATTTTGGTCTTTTAAAAGGATGCAATGGTTTGGCACCCATTTCAGTTCTTGATATGTGGTATTTTAATAAATATCAAGAACAACTATGTTAGGTTCAAAATTTCAAGTTTGAAAAAGGAACAAGGCCTAAATTTTAGAAGGAATCTTCATACTGAGATCAATCTCTTTGGGCCTTTAAAGAAAAGTCTCCTTGGTGCTACATGGAAAGTCATGAGTTGCTTTCAAAGTTTCAATCTTGCTTTAGGCTGCCCTTTTGGGTTTTCACCCTAAAACTTCATTCTTTTCTCTTTTTTTTTTTTTGATATTCCATTAGGCTTTTGAGCATTCAAAAATTATCAAAAAGTGATGGTGATTTTCTAAAGAAAAACTCCGTAATTTAAATAACCATAATTCATCAAAATGGACTTTTTAAAGGATGTAATGTGGGCTGGGATTTAAGGTTTTGAAAAAAGCATAAATAGGCCCAAAAAATGTATTTACAGATGATCAAACCAAAAATCATTTCTTTTCCAGAAACATCTTTCCTTTTTTCAAAGCATGCCTTTTAGCTTTTCTCTTTTTTTTTTTTTCTTTTTTTTTTTCTTTTCTTTTTTCTCTTTTGCATGAGCTCAAAATTTTTGAAACTCATCTTATTTCAAGCTTGCTTCTTAACATAAGGCATTATTTCCTAACCCTCAGCACAAGATTAGATGCCATATTGATGAGATCCTTTTTCTCTTGAACTTGCCCCTAAAATTTAAAGGGTGATCCCTAATTAAGGTTCATTCGAAAGAATAATCAAAAGGTTTTAAAAAGGTAGCAAATGGCTATTTTATTATTTTATAAAGGGAATTTAAAAGATGACCATTTTTCATTTCAAGTATGGATACCTATTGAAAAGCAGTTCTCAAGAGACAACTTCTTTCTGATTGATTTTAGGTTCATTTGAATGCCCCACATGCATGATTCCACAATTAACTCTCTTTTTTTTTTTTGGTAATTCATCTATTTTGATAACAAAACCATCTGAATGTTCATCAATCAAATGATCAAAAAGATTATTTGGGGCTTCAAGTAAATTTGGCTTTTGCCCAAAGTGAGTACAAATGATCACTCGGTAAATGATTCAAAAAAAAAGATGAATGTAGCACAAGCTAAAATACTAAACAAATTAAGAAAATATGGCTCAAGAAATTTAGGTGGTGACGTGTTTGAAAAGAGCTTGCCATTTATTAAATCACCAAAAAATAAAAAGCTTAGGAGAGTGCCTTAAAAGATTTTACAAATTAATTAACTATCACATTATTCATAGCCCAAATGAAGATCAATAAATTTTAAGTTTCATCATGGTCAAATAAGGGGAAGTTTGAAACTTTCGTCCCTAGAAATTCTCAAGGTTTTTAATCTTCTAAATGAAAAAAATTAAATGTTCAGGGGAATGGCTCAAGATACCTATTCCTAATAATAATTACCAAATTTCTTGAGATTTTTTTTTCACATGCATTTGTAAGAAGCTAAACAATTAAAACTCATAAGAAACCAATGACTTCATGTCCAAGAAATTAATATACAAAGAATAATCAACCTATGATAAAAGAACATTCCATTGCTCAAAAAGCTCCTTGGTCAAGGTGCCATTATGGATAAGGCTTTCAAACTTTTCTTTCAACTGTCTGTATTTCTCAGTCGAGTCCAATTGCCCCCATGTTATAATCATATTTACCATTTATATCATAACTCTTGGCTAATGGATTTGAAGTTGCTTTTAAAGGTATTGAGGTGAGGTACTAGTACTTTATCAGCAGTGACAAAAGAGCAAAAATTAGAATTAGGATTTTCTCTAGATTGTTTCTTGATCTTATTTGGCCATTCAATGGTCGAGTAATAGATTAGGGATAATGACTTATGTGATGAGCTAATTGTTGGGTTAGTTGGGGAAAATAAGGATTCTAAGAAAAGTTATTTATGGTAGGGTGGTAAGGTTAGTACATGATATGGGGTCAAGCTTCCAACCTGTTTCCCTTTATACATCACGACATGAACATCTTCTCTTTTCATTCTTGGTACACACACATCCTTTACGCCAGGTGCATTATCTTCTTTAAGCTATTTACTTTTTATGGCATTCTTTATTATCTCCCCTGATATGACTATGTTAGTAAAATTCTTTATTACATTTCCAATCATCTTTTCATAATATGGAGCTTTAAGAGTGTTAACAAACAAAAATGTAGTTTTTTTTTTTTTTTGTTAAAGGAGGTTGAACCTAGACAGCAGCACCATTCCACCTTTGAACATATTCTTTGAAACTCTCAACATCTTTCTTTTCCATACTTTGTAGAGACAATTGATCTGGGACTAACTCTACAATGTACTTGTATTGAGTTATGAATGCCCTGGCCAATTCTTTTCATGAAGTGATTCGAGTTCTATCAAACTAAGTATACCACTGAGCAGTAGATCTCTTAAGATTATCTTAGAATACATGAATCAAGAATTTGTTATCACAGGTATGGGCAACCGTCTTTTTACAATAAATAATGAGATGGTCATCGGGCATTTGGTACCATTATATTTCTCATATTTTGATACCTTGAACTTGGGTAAAATAATCACATCTAGCACTAAGCAAAGCTCTAATGCATCCATAGATCCATAAAAATCTATTTTTTTGATAGCTCTAAGCCTCTCTTATATGAGATCCATTTTTTTTAGCACCTGAATCTTTTATTGCTTCAAATGAACTTTTCATCAGTTTTACTAGCTTTTCAAAATCATCAAGGGTTGGATTTGGTGAAGCTATTAAAAGAATTATAGAACAAGAGTATGCCTCTAAAGGTGGTACTTGTTGTGATTGTACCCCTTGGGATGTTTATATGCAAGTTTCTTCCACCTCTTTCTCTTTATTTAAATTTTTTAGCATTTCATTATCTAAGCAAAATCTACTCTCATTTTCTCAATTTGGCTATGTTGTTTTGGCTCATAAGTGGCAAGGAGATTACCTTGATGATCGGGCTTTTAAACCTTATTACCGTAATTAAGAATTAGGACAATGTCTATTGTGAATTTATGCAAGAAAATAAAAAATGTATATATGAATGAATGGATGCATGCATTAAATTCTATCATATAATAAGAAAGAGAAGAAAAAGGAAATCTTTAATTAAAAATTGTTTTGACAAAAACATCCAAAATCATTCCTAGGAAAAATCCTAAAATCTATTGCCTGATCCTATTCTTTAGCTTTAAGATCTTGGTACTACCATGGATAAGTTTTCAACCACTATGATTATGCAATACCCTTTTAACAATCTTTGGCTTTCCTTTATCCAAAACTCGCATTATCTCTTATTAAACTTTGCACCTTATGCTTGAAAGCAATGCAATTTTTATTAAATGGCTTGTATTCCAAAGTGATAATCACGTCGAGCTTCAGCCTCAAACAATTTAAGATAAGGTGGTTTTAGTAGCTTTAAAGGAACTGATGTGATTAGATAATTTTTGAGGAGCACCAGGAATAATTTAATGTAAGTCACAAGGATTGGATCAATGATGGCTCTCTCTTTTTCATTCACTTAATGATTTTTTGAGTTGAGTAGTTTTTTTACTCACAGGTGCAGAGTTTGGAGTAAAATTAGGTGTATATACCCAAAAGTTTATTGGTGGGGAGCACAACTGCTGAGCTAAAGGGTTTTGACAAGCATAATTCATAACAAAAAAGTATATGGGTATGGGCTAATCTATGAGTTGAATAAAACAAGCTTTGTTTGGGATGCTAAAAGAGATTGTTTAGGAATAACCAGTTGGAGATTTAAGTATAAGCCAATTTGTAAAATCGATGCAAGGTTAGAAGGCCTTATCTCTTCTTCTTCTTTTCTGACTTGGTCTTTTCTTGGGCCATTGGATGCATTGACATGACTTGGATCGTATTAGTATTATAAGAGGCTTTTTGACCTTAACAAAATGGTTGCTTAATGCACACACAAATTGGAGTTGATGAGAATTCTTGAGAATGAGCCACTTCAAGATTTTCCACCATTTCCACTAGCTTGGTAAGTTGCATTTTTATTTCTTGTAGGTCATGTCCAAATTCCTTTGGTTGAGTTTCAAAGCTTGGATCTATGCTTTTAACAGATCTCCTATCTCTTCTGAATTGTTGTCCCAAAAGATTAAAAGATTTCTATTATACAATGACATGATGAATGAATGATGATGATGATCTATGAATAAGTGAGATGCATGAAATGAATGAAAATAGACAAACAAAGAAATAAATAAATGCAAACTTATTGATGCTAACATGATTCAAGCAAAAGAAAGTAACAACAAGAACAAAGTTAACAACCAATATAAAGAAAGAAAAAGCAAAATAATTTAATGCATAACTTAAAAGATATGTGACCTAATTTGGAGTATTTATACAAAAAAGGAAAGATATGGATCTACCTATGGGTATTACAACTCACTATATGTGGTTTAGGATTGATTCTACATGTTCCCAAATTATTCCTCACATCATTGTCCGTCACAAACTAGTAAAACACCCTAATCTTTACCCATTATAGGTTACAAACGATAATGGTTCAATTCAAGTGGGAGTGTTTAACTAGCCTATGCCAAGACATGAAATCTCATGAAGGCATAGGTACTTTACTCCTCTTAAGGGACAGAACTCGATTGTAGAATTCACGTTATTTTATTTTATTTAAAAAATAATTAAGTCCTTTAATAGTTTGGTAAGATTTAATTCAAGATTTAAATCCTCTAATAGTTTGATAGGATTAAAAATTTATTATTAAAAAAATTATATTATGAAATTCTCCAATAGTTTGGTAGAATTCATAATTTAAAATTTATAAACCCATAAAATAAACAATTCATAATTTAAAACTCACAGTCTTTAAATTTTATTTTAAACATACATTAAAAATGAAATAAATGAAAAAATATATAAAAAAATAAAATGTGAAAATTACCTTAATAGATGGGGACACGTCTAGGTGGAAGTATCCTTTGATTTATAGTGACAAATAATCACTAATTCGAACAAAAGAGATCTGCCACCAATTCTAATCAAAGAGCTTGGGTATAAATTGCTACTCATCTATTTCTTAATGGGTTTCTCTTTTTTTTTCCCTATTTTATTTTTTATGTGTGGTTGATTGATAGGGTCTTTTGCAAGGAATTTTAGAGATTTGCATTGAATGAAAAGGATTATAGATTTAATTAAGCTCTAAATTGATTTTTACCTAGATGCTCTTGAAAATTCGTTTAATTAGTTTTTGAAATTATTTTGATATTTCTTAATTTTCAGAATCCCTCAAAATTTTTCGAATTAAATCTGACTTTGATTCCTTGATTTACTTTCTTTTCAACCTTTGTTTTAATATTTTAAAAGATCATGTTTTAGTTTTGATTACCGAGATTTTCTTTGATTAGTGCTTAAATTACTCCATAAATTTCATTGACTTGATTTATGATAAAAATTTAAAACTAGATAAGTAAAAGACTAAAACATAAAAAAGATACATAAATAAATAAGACAAATAAGATATAAAAAAAATGTTGGAAATTGGACAATTAGTCTTTGTTGGAGCCCTGAACTAAATAAGGTGTCAGACAAATATATATTTTATACTTTTATACTTTTTAAATTAGATAATTTTGTAAAAAATGATATTGATGGAAGTGTCTACATGGCATCCTTATTTGTTTTCTTTCAACCTTTCATTTTTTTATAAATTTTTATTTTAAAAAAGGTTAATAATAAAAATTTTACAAGAATAGTTCATCATTGCTAATTTCGGGTGACAACTTAACTTTTTTTATCCTTTTTTTCGTTTTGATTTTTTTTTACTTTTACTTTTTTTAGTTTTTTTCTCCCTTTATTTTTTATTAGGTCAATTGTTTAAACAAAAGAAAAACCAACAAATGAGCCCATGTGGCATCCTATTTCATTTTTTTACCTTTCATCTATTTTTTTAATTAGATAAATAACACAATAAATAGAAAACAGTAAATAAATTTTTTAAGAAAAAAGTCAATTGAGGTATTTACAATAAATTTTCTTAATTAGATAATTTTTTGAGAAAATAATGACAATATAGGTGTTCACATAACATCCTCACTTGTTTTTTTCTTTTATAATTTTATATTTTAATTAGATAAATTTTATAATAAAATGATATGATTGATAAAAATAGTAAAACAATCAATATTTATTGATTTTGATACATCTCGATTTGCTATGGGTGTTTTTATAAAAATCGATATCAAATCGAATCATGTTGGTTTTTACGGTAAGGAGAGGTAAGATGTGGATTTAGGATGCTTTGTCCTAAATCATCTCGTGTATACATAAATTATATATTTTATTATTAATTTGGTTTTATATTATATACATGTATTATATTAATAAAATTATTATTTAATACTTTAATTTAATAAATTAATATTTTAAACTCAATAGAGGTGTCCATGTGGCACCCTTATTGAGCTTTTTTTGTTTTGTTTTTCCTTTTTTTGGTTTTTTCAATTTTTTTTTTAATTCTTTTATTAGATAAATTTAGTGAGAAAAAAAAGGCTAATTGAATATCCACATGGACACTTCCATTTATTTTTTTTATCATTTACTTTTTTAATTAGATAAATTTTAAAAAAATAACATAAAAATTATTTTTAATTTAATTTTATTAAAATTTATATCAAAATAATAATAAAAAATAACTCATGAATATTTAATAGGAAAATAGTTAACCTATGCTACGAGCTCATTGGCTATATTCAAGAATAAAATGTAAAGAAATTATTAAACCCCATCTCTTAATTTAATCTAATAGAACACTGCTAGGTAGTTTAATTTATAGAGATCATTAGAAATTAATTACTTTCTTTAGTCAACTGCTAGGTTTTTGGAAACAAGTGCCAGAAAAATCGATAGCCTAAAATTTCCAATTCTTGCATTTTGAATCAGGTTGTAGATTTCTTATGGTCTGTGAGCCCATTGACTCATTAATTATGTTCTTCATCAGGCCTAAAAATATATTTAACCATAAATTTATGGTGCTAAAATTTATGCAAGTGTGCCATACATTTATATTATAAAAATTATCACATTCACCTTGTAGTAAATGGATTTTTGAATGTATTCATCAAATTGTAATGTAGGGTGAGCAATTGATATAATATTAAAATTTTAATTTTAATGATGTCATAACATATAGATCCATGGACCTACTACTAGATATGGATTAGAGGAGTTACCACCAATCTTTTTTGGTTAGGTGTGATTGACCACCTGATTGAATTGATCTACAAGACAAATGTTAGGTTCGAAATTCGATTACGCTTGCAGAAGGTTGTAGCACCCCCACAGCACCCATCCAAAGGATGGTACCAGTTTGATTTTGAATCATCCAAGCCTTGGTCATTTTATGATTTTACCAAATACTTTAGTATTGAAAATTAACCCTAAAATTGTCCCAATATTTTTGTAGCAATTCAGGATAATTCTCTCACCTTATGAGTATTCATGGAGATTAGTGTCCCACTCTAAAGAAGCTCTTTTATCGGATTTATTAATTTATTTCAAGAAAAAGTAAATCTCCTAATAGTTTGCTAGGACTTACTTTGAAGTAATCCTCCAATAGTTTAGAGGATAAAAATTATTTATTTATTTGAAAAGACCTTTTTTTTATTGAAAAGATTTTTTAATTATTTGTTATTATTTTGAAACTTTATTTACAAAAACTTCTTTGTTTGAAAAGATTTTTTTTAGAATTATTTTTCTTTCTTTTTTTTACTTTCAGAAATAAAAATGGAAGAAATAACATTTTTTTAAAAAAATAAAAGGGTTAAATAAAATAAAATAAAATTAAAAATAAAATAAAATAGGAAAAAGGGAAAACTTACGTTCAGGTCGGGTCGGTACCAAGGACCGAAGGCGGGTCAACGGGTCACATGCGGATCTTTGGCTATCCAAAATGGTGTCGTGTTGGAAGAGTATTAAAGCCTCACCCACTCAGCTTTTCTTCAAAATTATTTGATTAAGCCTTTCTTTCTAAAATGTCTATTCTTCTGTGTTCTTTCTAATTGATTTTCAGAAATTGACGAATAAATCTTAAAAGCTGATAGAAAATTTCCAAGAACCCAACAAATTGTCTAGAAAGCTAAGCTCAGAAGTCTCTAGAATGCGAAACCCTACAGAAATTTAAACCCAAAAACACCAAATCCCAATCCTAGAAAATCTAAATAAATCAAATCCAAGACCTAAAACCTTTTGGTTGCTAAACAAATTTCTCTTTTTTTTTCTCTAGAGTTTCTGCATAATCTTTTTTTTTTCTCCTTTCCCTTGCTTTGATCACAAGTTTATATAGAGTTATGCTTAATCAAGTCTTCTTAAATCCATGATTTTGTTTGATTTCCGTTTTAATGAGAATTGATTTTGAAATCAAATCCCAAAAATCTATCCCTATCATTTTAATGTGAATTGATTATGGAATTAAATCCCAACAATCTCTCTACATCAAATGCCAATTGATTCTAGAATTAAATTCCAAAAATCTCTCAACTACTATTAAACTCCGAAAAATATTGCCTAGACAAAATGAGTTGTCTACAAATGATCCAAAGTTCAAATTTTGACAATTTTAAATATGAATTCTTTATATCATCTTACATTATACATGCCACATGTAATAATACCACCACAAAGCAAGTAAATAAAAGCTAAAACATATCTTATAAAATGTGGAAATTATAGTGGGGAATTGGGGGTTAGATAATAGGGAAGCCCTTAAAAAATATGAATTATTACTAAATTATATAGCATCATCTTAATAAATAATTTTGTAAGAAACCTTTATGAAGTAAGAGGAGGTCTAAATTTATAATTGAAAAATGAATTAGCTAATAGTAGGGATAGAAAAATAACTTAAAAGATTAGTAATTTCATCAATCAGATAAATGATTTTTTAAAAAATAATGCTAAAACTTGTTTTAAACCAACGCAATGCATAAATGACATCACAAATTAATCTTCATATACGTCTTGCAAACATTTTAATAAAATTACAAAAAAATTTTAAGTATTTCCAAAAGTAAAATCCAGATATATATATATTGCTAACATGCTATTTTCAACTTTGATAATTGAAGTTACCTTCATAAATGAAATCCCACTTGAAATCCTGCCACTAATTAACTCACTTTGATATTTTAATTCTTATCAGTGTGTAACTATTTTTTACCTGCTGAGACCAGCATCGGTATATGCTTCAATCTCTCTGTCAAACATCTTCAATTTTATCAAAACCATTTTCTTCTATGCTTACATATGCGAGTGCAAACACATTTGCGTGTGTGTGAAAATAAAAGGAATTAAGCGTTTTAAGTAGATTCATATATACACTATCTGCTTTCCTCCCAAATATGTTTGCTTTCAAGTTTCCTCAAACCGTTTGTCATATTTTTAGGTATTAAAAATATTAACATATAATTTATAATAGTGCGATCAACGTGGTCATGGTATTTGATACACATAATATAACTTGCAAGCATACAAAATTACACACAGATTCGCATAAAACAGGGGGTTTTATTTTATTTAATTTTATCATGTTTTTGAGAAAACATGAAAGAAAAAGACCCAAAGATACATATTTATTT
>NW_019167893.1:20362036-20392532 GCF_002303985.1 Durio zibethinus
AATTAATCCAATTCCCTTTGAGATTTGGATTAATCTTTGAACCAATCTCAACTTTGCCAGCCCCAAATTCACCACAGAATCTCAGTTGTCATCTAATCAATCCAATCTGGTAAGCAGAAAAAGAAAGAAAGAAAAGAAAAAATAAAATAAAGATAATATATTAATAGATAACCAAAAGAAAATAATTAGATAAATAAAAAATATTAATAGATAAATAATAATAAAGTATATATATTAACAGATAAATAATAATAAATATATATTAATAAATAGTAATAATAAATAAATAAATAAGATACACAAAATAAAAATACAAAATAAAAAATAAAATAAAATGGGCTTACCCATTTGGACCAGACCCAATTAATCCGGGCCTGGACCAAATTGGGTGTCTACAAACATAACTCTTCAATTCAAGTGTCCACATTCGATCAAAATGAATTTTTAAGGTACATAATATAGGCCAAGGTTGGGGGTTCTGAAAGAAAAAGATAAATGGCTCAAAATATATTATTTAAGATAATTAGGCCAAGAATCTTACGAAGCATTCGCTGGGCAAAAAGCCATGTGTCCATTTTTTTTGTTCTTTTTTTTTCTAATTTTTTGATTAACGTATCATACACTTAAAAAATTCAAAACTAATCTGAAAGAGGAAAAAAAAATTTTCAAAAGGGGTCAATGGTCCAAACAAAAAATTATGTAATAAATGGGCACTTCAAAATATTTATGATCATTCTTCCAAGAGAAACTCTTCAATTTTAAACCCTCATGCTTGATCTAATATGAACTTTTTAAAGGTTATAATGTAGGTTAAGGTTCAGGGTTGTCAAAGAAAATGATAGAAAGACTCAAAATAAATATTAAAAGGTATTTAAAACTAAGGGTCATTTTTTTTGTTCGAAGGATACACTTTGAGGTCTATTCCTTTTTGCTTTCCACCCTTCATTTCTTCTCTTTTTTTTTTTTTTTTTACTGAGTGGATTGTAAACTTTCATATTGAACCTTTGCCTCAACATATGGGATTCCATTCAGTCATCCTCATTCTTAACCCTCAAATGTGTTCCTTTTTACCTCCCAGTGTGAAGGGTGATCCTTAGTTAGGGTTTATTTTGAAAAAATTCAATCAGGTCAAAAAGGGTAACAAAGGATTAATTTTTATATTTGTGAAAAGATAATGAAAGATGATCATTTATCATTTCAAATATAAAAGTGAAATTGAATAGGAATTCTCTTTAGGAAAATGATCTCGAAGAACAGTTTTTATTTCCATAATTTTTTTTACTTTTTACTTTTTTTTCACATTTTCTAATTTAGGCCTTTTTCTTACCCCCTTTCCAAAACTTTGAATTTGTCAAAGACTTTATTAGAATTTATTCAAAATTTTCAAGTGCATGATGTTATAACCATTTTTTTATTTCTTTTTTTTCTCTTTTTTTTTATTTAGGACATTTGACTTCATCTTTAGCAATCAAAGATATTCTCAATATCATACACTTTCCTTAAAATTGGGCTTTTAAGGATATCCTTATTTTTTCTCCCAAAGTAAAAAACGATCTTTGACCATGGTTTATTTTGGAAACAAATAAATTTAATAAGCTTAAAAAGGTAGCAAGTGGAAAATATTTTTATAAGCAACGGATAAAGAAAAATGGCCATTCATTATTTCAAACACAATCACTTGATTAGAAGAGCAATGCATTTGAAGAAATAAAAGCTTTTATTTGTTTTTATTCCTATTTTCATTTTTTTATCTTTAACCATTAATCATTTTTGTATAACTGATGCCCGATCTTGTTTGCCTACTCAAGGTTCTTATGATGATGAGAATCAGGTTGTATGAGATGTCCAAATTTTGGATGCATAGTTTACAAAAGGGTTCATTTGGTTCCAAATTGTCTAGCATTTTGAGGAAAAAGGATATTAAGGCATGAAAAAATTGTCTTAGGCAAGAAAGAAGTTTACTTCTTTTAGTCACTATGCCTTAAGACATGAAACAACAGTTACTTAAAAGAAAGAGTTCAAGCATTTTTATGTCTATGTCATCAAAAGAATTTGGATGGTTCGATCATATTGACAAGATTTGATACACATTGAATTACCAATTAAAAAAATTAAAAGAGTATCTTGGTTTTTGAAATTCAAAATAAATTTTCAAAATTGGTCACTTTCATTAATTACCCAAGAAATGATTATGGCTTCAATGTATCAAATTGTAACATGGTTCGCAAGTGGAAATTCATGTCCTTTAAAGGATTATGAAAGGATTAAAACATAAGAATGGTTAAGAAAAAAAAAGTGTAATGGAATTGGATGAGGTTTTGTTTTTTATAGTAATCACCCATGATTTTGAGATTCTCACCATAAAAAAATCATAAATTTCCCATTGAAAAAGCCTATATTTTTATTTGATCTTGAAAACTACTTATATGGGACTTTATTGTGAATTTTGTTTTAAATGCTTTTCATTTTATGATTTTAAAAATTAATTATGTGAGATTGTTATTCAAACAAATACATACAAATAAAATTTCATAGAAAAATTGAAAGCATTCCTTTCTTCCAAAATAATGTTTAACAAGATTGATTTAAATAACTCCTAAAGACCCATGCATATATCATGTACAAAAGGTTAAAGGTTTAAAAGAAAACCATTATATATTGATATTTCAATACCGTAGACACCCAATTTCGTACAGACTCAGATCAATTGGGCCAAATCCAAATGGCAAGATGGGCCCACATTATTTTATTTTTTTTATTATTTATTTATTATTATTAGTATTATTTTTTTCGTTTGTTATTTATAATTATTACTTATTATTATTATTATTATCATTATTTATTTATTATTATTATTATTATTACTATTATTATTATCATTTTTTTTGGATTTTATCTTTTTTTTCTTGATTAATTAAGAGATAATGATCAGATTAATTAAAAATAATAAAAAAATTATGGAAGTGGATTTGGCCGTGAATTTTAGGGCTGACAGAGTTGGGATTGGATTCAAAAATTAAATCCCAATCCCAAATTGAATTGGGATTGATCAGAAACTCTTCTAATCAATCCCTATAAATAGAGGCTGAAATACACAGAAAAGACACCAAAGACAGACAGAGGGTAAACAAAAGAAATCAGAAGCAAGAAAAAGGGTTTCAAGGAATAGAAGCAGTGTTCTAGAATTTTTGGGAAAATTTTTGAATTTTTGGCATTTTTTCTAGGAAATTTATGGAAAATTCCAGATTTCGAGTAATTTTTCGATGACATTCAAGTTTTTCGATGACTATTTCAGTGAAAGACCTAGTTTTCGACATGTTTTCCATATTTCGATAGAACATTCAATCGAAATCTGGGTTCTGTTTAGAGAGAAGTAGGAGAAAAAGAAAAATGAGAGAGAGAAGGAAGGAAGCAATCTGCAGACGAATAGAAGTTAGAGCATTTTATACTGTTTAAAAATGACATCATTTTTTTGTTTAAAGTCCCAAAGGATCTGTGCATTTTGCCATCAGGCGACCCGACTCGAAAGTCAACCCGTTTTTTGCCCTCATCTAACTCGAGTACCGACATAGCCCTGAAGCCGAGCCAATTCGAGCCGTACACTCCCGAGCTATTTTTCTTTCTCAAGCCGAATTGAATCACAGCTGCTGAGCCGAACCATTTCAAGGTTTTTTTTTAAATTTATTTATTTATTTATATTATTCTTGTTGTTATTATTATTTCTAAATTAGAATTATTTGGTTTTTTATTTTTATTTTTATTTTTCTATTTCTTTTCAATGATTTTTCTAAAATAAAATTTCAAAAAATATTTTTGAGGAAAAGTTGAAAGTATCAATTTTTCTTAAAAGTAAAATTTCTAAAAATAAAAATTTCCAAAAAAATTTTTAAGGAAAAAGTTGAAAGTATCAATTTTTCTTTGAAAATAAAATGTAAAAAAAATAATTTTAAAGATAGTTGAAAGTATCAATTTTCCTTTAAAATAAAAAGGTTTAAAAAAATAATTTTAAAGAAAGTTGAAAGTATCAATTTCTCTTGTTTGGCGTGACTGCACCTAGATGTTCAAAAGCATCCTTGAGCTGGTCCCTGGTGATGCTGCCCTGCTTAGAGTAAGATCGAAACACTTGTTCCAATTTGTTTTTCTGATCCTTGTTATCCTTTGTGGCTTGCATTGTGGATTTTGAGGTTTATGACAGGGTGATATAAGAGAAAGGGCTTGCCTAGCTTGGTTTGCTTTTCTTTTCCATCGCAATTTGTTTATATAGACCCAAAACTCGAATAGTATTCTGTTGAAGTGTAGAGGAATAAAATCTTTTTTATGGTGGCTTCTAAAATTTGATTTCGATTGAAAGGAAACGAAATAATTGTATGACAATTTCTTCATTTGAATTTTTTTTAAGTATCCATTTTATTAATAAAATTAATATATCAATCAATAAATTTTTATAATGAATACAAATAAACAAATATTCCAAGAGGATTGGTACGAATAAGAATATTAATGTTGGCTTGAAATTAACCACAGATTGGAAAATGCTAAGCGTAGTGATAGCAGCCTCCCTTTCTTGTGTCCTAGTGATGATAGCAGCCTCCACTATCTTGTATCCATTTTCTATTGTTTCTTTTGATTTTGCTGGTGAAAAGGCTAGACAACGAAGTCAGGAGTAAGGAATCTAAACTCTCACCCTATCCAAATTTGAGCTGTTTCTACACGAAAAAGTTTGAAAAGAATCATCTTGTTGTTCCTGGTTGGACCGAACTTGATCATACACATTGATTTTCTAAAAACTTATAATTTGATGGAAGTGTCTTGTATGTAGGATAATTTGATATTATTGATTAAAAATATTGTTATAACATATAGATTCATGGACTCATCATAAACATAAACTTTAAGAGTTGCTACTTTTTTTTTTTTGTTTAGGTGCAATTGACCATTTAACTGAATCTATCTTATTTAAAGAGGATATCCAAGATAGACTTAGGTATTTTTAAATAGTAGATTCTAAAATCCATGAAATCAAATTTAAGGTTTAGGAGTGCAATTATGGATGAGGAAGTTTATAGCACCCTTACAGTGCCTATCCAAAAGATGGTATCAGTTTGATTTCAAATTATCTAAGCCTTGAAATATTCTTATAATTATACCCAGTAATTTAATTATTAGAAATTGATCCTAAAATTATTCTAATAGTTGAGTAGCAATGTAAGATAAATTCTCACCTTAAGAGTATTCATAGAGACTAATGTATCACTATGAAGAAAACTCCGTCGTTGAATTATTAATATATTTTATTTTAAAAATATAATTAGTAATACTATCTCAATAGTTTGGTAAGATTTTATTTGAAAATCATTTATAAAATTTGTTTTGATGTAGAATTCTAAATAGTTTGGTGAATTTTATTTGAAAATTATTTATAAAATTTTACTTTGAGAAAATTCATTAAATCTTCCAATTTGGTAAGATTTAATTCAAGATTTTTATCCTCCAATAATTTGGTAGGATTAAAAATATATTATTTTATTTTATTTTAAAAATTCATTAAGTCCTCCAATAGTTTTGTAAGACTTAATTCAAAGATTTAAATATTCCAATAGTTTGGTAGGATTGAAAATTTACTATTAAAAAAATTACATTATGAAATTCTCCATTAGTTTGGTAAAATTCATAATTGAAATTTTCTAAACCCATGAAATAAAAAATTCATAACTTAAAACTCACAATCTTTAAATTTTATTTTAAACGTACATAAAAAAAAGTAAAATAAATGAATAAATATATAAATAAACAAAATGTGAAAATTACCCTAATGGATGAAGACATGCCTAGATTGAAGTATCTCTTGATTTGTGGTGATAGATAATCACCAAAGAGCTCTGCCACCAATTCTAACCTAAGAGCTAGGGTACAAATTGCTACTCATCCATTTCTTGGTGGGTTTCCTTTTTTTTTTTTCCTTTTTTGTTTTTGTATGTTGTTGATTGGTGTTTATATTAGGCCTTCTGCTAAGAGTTTTAGCAATTTGCATTGAATGAAAAGGATTGTAGATCTAATTATACTCTGAATTGATTTTTTCCTAATTCTCTTTAAAATTTATTTAATTAATTTCTAAAATTATCTCGATTTTCCTTAATTTTCAGAGTCCCTCAAAACTTCCCAAACTAAATTTGACTTTGATTCCCTTATTTGCTTTCTTTTCAACATTCCTTTAATATTTGAAGAGATCATGTTTTAGTTTTAATTGTCGAGATCATCGTTGATTAGTGCTCAAATTACTCCATAAATTTCATTGACATGATTTATGGTAAAAATTTAAAACAAAATAAATAAAAGAGTAAAAAGAAATGAAATGAATTGGACAATTGGGCTTGGTTTGAGTCTCGGACTAAATAGGGTGTCTACGCTGGCCCTATTTGCATAGGTTTGGTGAAATATAAATTATGCAAAATATAGATATCCATTACGTTCAAGCCCAAATTATTCAAATTTTTTTCCTTTTTTTAAAGGCTCTTAAAAATTAAGGTACATAACTTTTTAAAAAATTAAGGATGACACCCAAAGGTTTTGACAATCATACCCAAAGGTCTTATAGATCATGTCCAAAGAGCTTGTAAATTAAGCCCGGAGATCTTACAAATCATTCATTAAAAAATGCTCCTCTAAACAAAGGCTACACAACTATTAAAAAAGTACCTAAAAGTTTTACAAGATCATGTCCAAAGGTCTTAAAGATTATGCTCGGAGTTTTTACAAATCTTGACTCTAAAACAAATTTAGCTCGAAAGACTTACAAGTCTTACCCAGAGGACTTAGAGATTACGCTCAAAGGTTTTACAAATCTCGATCTTAAAATAGATTCAACTTGCAAGACTTATGAATCTTGCCTAAATGACTCACAGATTACACTTGAAGGTGTTACAAATCTTGACTTTAAAATAAATTCAGCTCAAAAGACTTATGAATCTTGTCCAAGGACTTAGAGATTACTCTCGGAGGTTTTATAAATCTCGACTTTAAAATAAATTCAAGTCAAAAGACTTACGAATCTTACTCAGAGGACTTGGAGATTATGCGTGGAGGTTTTACAAATCTTAGAGATTATGCCCAAAGGTCTTACAAATCGTAACTCTAAAATAGATTCAGCTTAGAAGATTTATGAATATTGACCAAAAGACTTAGAGATTATACCCAAAGGTCTGATAAATCTCAACTCTAAAATAGATTCAGCTTGAAAAACTTATGAATCTTACCAGAGGTCTTACAAATTAAACTTCAAAAAAGCTTATTTAAAACAAATGTTCAACCACTTTAAAGAGAAAAAAAATATTTGGAGGTTTTAAAAATCATGCCCGAAGGTCTTATAGATATTGCTTGAAGGACTTTAAAAATAGTTTAATAGTTTTGAAGATGTTGCCAAAGGTTTTTATAAAAAAAATTATCAAAAAATTTTAACAAATTTACCCTAAGGTAAAATCTTGTTTGATCAAAGTTTCATTTTTTTATAAAAAATTTAAGTCAACATCTCTTTCTTCTAAAAAATATGAATACAACATATGAAATAGATGTGATGTATACTATGTAAGAAAAGCATTAAGTGCAATGAATTAAATGCACGAATTTTATACCAAATGTCCTTAATTGTGGTAATAGGTTTCTCGAAACATTTTCTTCCTTCCATCTTTCCATGACATAGCCTCTGAATAAGTTAACAAGTTCTTTCATGCCCTAAAGTAGACATTCTCAACATTTTCATTCTTGAAAACTATTTTTCTCCTCTAATGAGTTGTTTTAATTTCCATCCCTTGCATTTGGCATTTTTTTGCCTCAGAAAGGTCTTTTATAGCATTCACCTATCTCTCACCCTGAGCATTAAGATCCACTATATTTTGAACATTTTTCAAAACATCCCATGAATAGCAATAGAGATTACCCCAGATATCTCTCTTCTGCATGTGGTCAAATCTCTTAAAAATTGGTGATTACTGCTTAGAAAAAGGATGATGAATCATAATTTTGATCTTTTAAAAGGATGCAATGGTTTGGCACCCATTTCAGTTCTTGATATGTGGTATTTTAATAAATATCAAGAACAACTATGTTAGGTTCAAAATTTCAAGTTTGAAAAAGGAACAAGGCCTAAATTTTAGAAGGAATCTTCATGCTGAGATCAATCTCTTTGGGCCTTTAAAGAAAAGTCTCCTTGGTGTTACATGGAAAGACATGAGTTGCTTTCAAAGTTTCAATCTTACTTTAGGCTGCCCTTTTAGGTTTTCACCCTAAAACTTCATTCTTTTCTCTTTTTTGTTTTTTTGATATTCTATCAGGCATTTGAGCATTCAAAAATTATCAAAAAGTGATGGTGATTTTCTAAAGAAAAACTTCGTAATTTAAATATCCATAATTCATCAAAATGGACTTTTTAAAGGACGTAATGTGGGCTGGGATTTAAGGTTTTGAAAAAAGCATAAATAGGCCCAAAAAATGTATTTACAGATGATCAAACCAAAAATCATTTCTTTTTCAGAAACATCTTTCCTTTTTTTCAAAGATGCCTTTTTTCTTTTCTCTCTTTTTTTCTTTTTTCTTTTCTTCTCTTTTCTTTTTTTCTTTTGCATGAGCTTAAAATTTTTGAAACTCATCTTATTTCAAGCTTGCTTCTTAACATAAGGCATTATTTCCTAACCCTCAGCACAAGATTAGATGCCATATTGATTAGATCCTTTTTTTCTTGAACTTGCCCTTAAAATTTAAAGGGTGATCCCTAGTTAAGGTTCGTTCGAAAGAATAATCAAAAGGTTTTGAAAAGGTGGCAAATGGCTATTTTCTTCTTTTATAAAGGGAATTTAAAAGATGATCATTTTTCATTTCAAGTATAGATACCTATTGAAAAGCATTTCTCAAGAGACAACTTGTTTCTGATTGATTTTAGGTTCATTTGAATGCCCCCACATGCATGATTTCACAATTAACTCTCTTTTTTTTTTTTGGTAATTCATCCATTTTGATAACAAAGCTATCTGAATGTTCATCAATCAGAATGATCAAAAAGATTATTTGGGGCTTCAAGTAAATTTGGCTTTTACCGTAAAGTGAGTACAAATGATCACTCGATAAATGATTCAAAAAAAAAGATGAATGTAGCACAATCTAAAATACTAAACAAATTAAGAAAATATGGCTCAAGAAATTTAGGTGGTGACATGTTTGAAAAGAGTTTGCCATTTATTAAATCACCAAAAAATAAAAAGCTTAGGAGAGTGCCTTAAAAGATTTTACAAATTTATCGACTATCACATTATTCATTGCCCAAATGAAGATCAATAAATTTTAAGTTTCATCATGGTCAAATAAGGGGAAGTTTTCAAACTTTCGTCCCTAGAAATTCTCAAGGTTTTTAATCTTCTAAATGAAAAAAATTAAATGTTCAGGGGAATGGCTCAAGATACCCATTCCTAATAATAATTACCAAATTTCTTATGATTTTTTTTTCACATGCATTTGTAAGAAGCTAAACAATTAAAACTCATAAGAAACCAATGACTTCATGTCCAAGAAATTGATATACAAAGAATAATCAACCTATGATAAAAGAACATTCCATTACTTAAAAAGCTCCTTGGTCAAGGTGCCATTATGGATAAGGCTTTCAAACTTTTCTTTCAACTGTCTGTATTTCTCAGTCGAGTCCAATTGCCCCCATGTTATAATCATATTTACCATTTATATCATAACTCTTGGCTAATGGATTTGAAGTTACTTTTAAAGGTATTGAGGTGAGGTACTAGTACTTTATCAGCAGTGACAAAAGAGCAAAAATTAGAATTAGAATTTTTTCTAGATTGTTTCTTGATCTTATTTGGCCATTCAATGGTCGAGTAATAGATTAGGGATAATGACTTATGTGATGAGCTAATTGTTGGGTTAGTTGGGGAAAATAAGGATTCTAAGAAAAGCTATTTATGGTAGGGTGGTAAGGTTAGTACATGATGTATGGGGTCAAGCTTCCAACCTGTTTCCCTTTATACATCACGACATGAACATCTTCTCTTTTCATTCTTGGTACACACACATCTTTTATGCCAGGTGCATTATCTTCTTTAAGCTATTTACTTTTTATGGCATTCTTTATTATCTCCCCTGATATGACTATGTTGGTAAAATTCTTTATTACATTTCCAATCATCCTTTCATAATATGAAGCTTTAAGAGTGCTAACAAATAAAATTGTAGTTTTTTTTTTCTGTTAAAGGAGGTTGAACCTAGACAGCAGCACCATTCCACCTTTGAACATATTCTTTGAAACTCTCAACATCTTTTTTTTCCATACTTTGTAAAAACAATCAATCCGAGACTAACTCTACAATGTACTTGTATTGAGTTATGAATGCCTTGGCCAATTCTTTCCATGAAGTGATTCGAGTTCTATCACACTAAGTATACCACTGAGCAGTACATCTCTTAAGATTATCTTAGAATACATGAATCAAGAATTTGTCATCACAGGTATGGGCAACCGTCTTTCTACAATATATAGTGACATGGTCATCGGGCATTTAGTACCATTATATTTCTCATATTTTGATACCTTGAACTTGGGTAAAATAATCACATCTAGCACTAAGCAAAGCTCTAATGCATCCATAGATCCACAAAAATCTATTTTTTTTATAGCTCTAAGCCTCTCTTATATGAGATCCATTTTTTTTAACACCTAAATCTTTTATTGCTTCAAATGAACTTTTCATCAGTTTTACTAGCTTTTCAGAATCATCAAGGGTTGGATTTGGTGAAGCTATTAAAAGAATTATAGAATAAGAGTATGCCCCTAAAGGTGGTACTTGTTATGATTGTACCCCTTGGGATGCTATATGCAGGTTTCTTCCACCTCTTTCTCTTTATTTAAATTTTTTCGCATTTTCATTATCTAAGTAAAATCTACTCTCATTTTCTCAATTTGGTTATGTTGTTTTGGCTTCATAAGTGGCAAGGAGATTACCTTGATGATCGGGCTTTTAAACCTTATTACCGCAATTAAGAATTAGGACAATGTCCATTGCGAATTTATGTAAAAAAATAAAAAATGCATATATGAATGAATGGATGCATGCATTAAATTCTATCACATAATAAGAAAGAGAAGAAAAAGGAAATCTTTAATTAAAAATTGTTTTGACAAAAACATCCAAAATCATTCCTAGGAAAAATCTTAAAATCTATTGCCTGATCCTATTCTTTAGCTTTAAGATCTTGGTACTACCATGGATAAGTTTTTCAACCACTATGATTATGCAATACCCTTTTAACAATCTTTGGCTTTCCTTTATCCTCAAAACTCAATGCATTATCTGTTATTAAACTTTGCACCTTATGCTTGAAAGCAATGCAATATTTTATTAAATGGCTTGTATTCTCAAAGTGATAATCACGTCGAGCTTCAGCCTCAAACAATTTAAGATAAGGTGGTTTTAGTAGCTTTAAAGGAACTGATGTGATTAGATAATTTTTGAAGAGCACCAGGAATAATTTAATATAAGTCACAAGGATTGGATCAATGATGGCTCTCTCTTTTTCATTCACTTAATGATTTTTTGAGTTGAGTAGTTTTTTTACTCACAGGTGCAGAGTTTGGAGTAAAATTAGGTGTATATGCCCAAAAGTTTATTGGTGGGGGGCACAACTGCTGAGCTAAAGGGTTTTGACAAGCATAATTCATAACCAAAAAAGTATATGGGTATAGGCTAATCTATGAAGTTGAATAGAAACAAGCTTTGTTTGGGATGCTAAAAAAGATTGTTTAGGAATAACCGGTTGGGGATTTGGGTATGAGCCAATCTATAAAACTGGTGCAAGGTTAAAAGGCCTTATCTCTTCTACTTCTTTTCTAACTTGGTCTTTTCTTAGGCCATTGGATACATTGACATGACTTGGATCGATATTAGTATTATAAGAGGCTTTTTTACCGTAACAAAATGGTTGCTTAATGCACACACGAGTTGGAGTTGATGAGAATTCTTAAGAATGGCCCACCTCAAGATTTTCCACCATTTCCAGTAGCTTGATAAGTTGCATTTTTATTTCTTGTAGGTCATGCCCAAATTCTTTTTGGTTGAGTTTCAAAGCTTGGATCCATGCTTTTAACAGATCTCCTATCTCTTTTGAATTGTTATCCCAAATTATTAAAAGATTTCTATTATACAATGACATGATGAATGAATGATGATGATGATCTATGAATAAGTGAGATGCATGAAATGAATGAAAATAGACAAACAAAGAAATAAATAAATGCATGCAAACTTATTAATGCTAACATGATTCAAGCAAAAGAAAGTAACAGACAAGAACAAAGTTAACAACCAATATAAAGAAAGAAAAAGCAAAATAATTTAATGCATAACTTAAAAGATATGTGACCTAATTTGGAGTATTTATACAAAAAAGGAAAGATATGGATCTACCTATGGGTATTACAACTCACTATATGTGGTTTAGGATTGATTCTACATGTTCCCAAATTATTCCTCACATCATTGTCCATCACAAACTAATAAAACACCCTAATCTTTACCCATTATAGGTTACAAACGGCAATGGTTCAATTCAAGTGGGAGTGTTTAACTAGCCTATGCCAAGACATGAAATCTCATGAAGGCGTAGGTACTTTACTCCTCTTAAGGGACAGAACTCGATTGTAGAATGCACGTTATTTTATTTTATTTAAAAAATAATTAAGTCCTTTAATAGTTTGATAAGATTTAATTCAAGATTTAAATCCTCTAATAGTTTGATAGGATTAAAAATTTATTATTAAAAAAATTATATTATGAAATTCTCCAATAGTTTGGTAGAATTCATAATTTAAAATTTATAAACCCATAAAATAAACAATTTATAATTTAAAACTAACAGTCTTTAAATTTCATTTTAAACATACATTAAAAATGAAATAAATGAATAAATATATAAAAAAACAAAATGTGAAAATTACCTTAATGGATGGGGACACGTCTAGGTGGAAGTATCCTTTGATTTATAGTGACAAATAATCACCAATTCGAACCAAAGAGCTCTGCCACCAATTCTAATCAAAGAGCTTGGGTATAAATTGCTACTCATCTATTTCTTAATGGGTTTCCCTTTTTTTTCCCTATTTTATTTTTTATGTGTGGTTGATTAGTGTTTATATAGGGTCTTTTGCAAGGAATTTTAGAGATTTGCATTGAATGAAAAGGATTATAGATTTAATTAAGCTCTAAATTGATTTTTACCTAGATGTTCTTGAAAATTCATTTAATTAGTTTTTGAAATTATTTTGATATTTTTTAATTTTCAGAATCCCTCAAAATTTTTCGAATTAAATCTGACTTTGATTCCTTGATTTACTTTCTTTTCAACCTTTGTTTTAATATTTTAAAAGATCATGTTTTAGTTTTGATTATCGAGATTTTCCTTGATTAGTGCTTAAATTACTCCATAAATTTCATTGACCTGATTTATGATAAAAATTTAAAACTAGATAAGTAAAAGACTAAAACATAAAAAAGATACATAAATAAATAGGACAAATAAGATATAAAAAGAAATGTTGGAAATTGGACAATTAGTCTTTGTTGGAGCCCTGAACTAAATAAGGTGTCAGACAAATATATATTTTATACTTTTATACTTTCTAAATTAGATAATTTTGTAAAAAATGATATTGATGGAAGTGTCTACGTGGCATCCTTATTTGTTTTCTTTCAACCTTTCATTTTTCTATAAATTTTTATTTTAAAAAAAGGTTAATAATAAAATTTTACAAGAATAGTTCATCATTGCTAATTTCGGGTGACAACTTAACTTTTTTTATCCTTTTTTTCGTTTTGATTTTTTTTTACTTTTACTTTTTTTAGTTTTTTTCTCCCTTTTATTTTTTATTAGGTCAATTTTTTAAACAAAAGAAAAACCAACAAATGAGCCCATGTGGCATCCTATTTCATTTTTTTACCTTTCATGTATTTTTTTAATTAAATAAATAACACAATAAATAGAAAACAGTAAATAAATTTTTTAAGAAAAAAGTCAATTGAGGTATTTACAATAAATTTTCTTAATTAGATAATTTTTTGAGAAAATAATGACAATATAGGTGTTCACATAACATCCTCACTTGTTTTTTTCTTTTATAATTTTATATTTTAATTAGATAAATTTTATAATAAATTGAGATGGTTGATAAAAATAGTAAAACAATCAGTATTTATTGATTTTGATACATCTCGATTTGCTATGGGTGTTTTTATAAAAAATCGATATCAAATCGAATCATGTTGGTTTTTACGGTAAGGAGAGGTAAGATGTGGATTTAGGATGCTTTGTCCTAAATCATCTCGTGGTATACATAAAATTATATATTTTATTATTAATTTGGTTTTATATTTATATACATGTATTATATTAATAAAATTATTATTTAATACTTTAATTTAATAAATTAATATTTTAAACTCAATAGAGGTGTCCATGTGGCACCCTTATTGAGCTTTTTTTTTGTTTTGGTTTTTTTCCTTTTTTGGTTTTTTTTGTTTTTCAATTTTTTTTATTCTTTTATTAGATAAATTTAGTGAGAAAAAAAAAGGCTAATTGAAATATCCACATGACACTTCCATTTATTTTTTTATCATTTACTTTTTTAATTAGATAAATTTAAAAAAAATAACATAAAAATTATTTTTAATTTAATTTTATTAAAATTTATATCAAAATAATAATAAAAAATAAACTATGAATTATTTTAATTAATAAAATAGTTAAACCTATGCTACGAGCTCATTTCTAGTATTCAAGAAAATAGTAAAGAAAATTATTTAAACCCCATCTCTTAATTTTAATCTTAATTAGAACACGCTAGTAGTTTATTTATAGAGATTATTAGAAATTAATTACTTTCTTAGTCAACTGCTAGGGTTTGAAACAAGTGCCAGAAAATCGATAGGCCTTAAAATTTCAATTCCTGGCATTTTGAATTCAGTGTTGTTGGATTCTTTAGGTCTGGGTTGAGCCCATTGACTCATTAATTATGTTCTTAATCAGGCCTAAAATCTATTTAACCATAATTTATGGTTCTTAAAATTTATGCAAGTGTGCCTATACATTTATATTATAAAAATTATCACATTCACTTGTAGTAATGGAGTTTTTGAATTTTATTATCAAGATTGTAATAGTAGGGTGAGCAATTGATATAATATTAAAATTTTAATTTTAATGATGGCATAACATATAGATCCATGGACCTACTACTAGATATGGATTAGAGGAGTTACCACCAATCTTTTTTGGTTAGGTGTGATTGACCACCTGATTGAATTGATCTACAAGACAAATGTTAGGTTCAAAATTTGATTACACTTACGGAAGGTTGTAGCACCCCCACAGCACCCATCCAAAGGATGGTACCAGTTTGATTTTGAATCATCCAAGCCTTGGTCATTTTATGATTTTACCAAATACTTTAGTATTGAAAATTAACCCTAAAATTGTCCCAATATTTTTGTAACAATTCAGGATAATTCTCTCACCTTATGAGTATTCATGTAGATTAGTGTTCCACTCTAAAGAGGCTCTTTTATCGGATTTATTAATTTATTTCAAGAAAAAGTAAATCTCCTAATAGTTTGCTAGGACTTACTTTGAAGTAATCCTCCAATAGTTTAGAGAATAAAAATTATTTATTTATTTGAAAAGACCTTTTTTTTATTGAAAAGATTTTTTTAATCATTTGTTATTATTTTGAAACTTTATTTACAAAAACTTTTTTTGTTTGAAAAGATTTTTTTTAGAATTATTTTTCTTTCTTTTTTTTACTTTCAGAAAAAAAAATGGAAGAAATAACATTTAAAAAAAATAGAAAATGGGTTAAAATAAAATAAAATAAAATTAGAAAATAAAAATAAAATAGAAAAAGAAAACTTGCGATCAGGTCGGGTCGGTACCAAGGACCGAAGGCGGGTCAACGGGTCACATGCGGATCTTTGGCTATCCAAAATGGTGTCGTGTTGGAAGAGTATTAAAGCCTCACCACTCAGCTTTTCTTCAGAATTATTTGATTAAGCCTTTCTTTCTAAAATGTCTATTCTTCTGTCTTCTTTCTAACTGATTTCCAGAAATTGACGAATAAATCTCAAAAGCTAATAGAAAATTTCCAAGAACCTAACAAATTGTCTAGAAAGCTAAACTCAGAAGTCTCTAGAATGCAAAACCCTACAGAAATTTAAACCCAAAAACACCAAATCCCAATACTAGAAAATCTAAACAAATCAAATCCAAGACCTAAAACCTCTTGGTTGCTAAACAAATTTCTCTTTTTTTTTTCTCTAGAGTTTCTGCATAATCTTTTTTTTTTCTCCTTTCCCTTGCTTTGATCACAAGTTTATATAGAAGTTCATGCTTAATCAAGTCTCCTTAAATCCATGATTTTGTTTGATTTCCGTTTTAATGAGAATTGATTTTGAAATCAAATCCCAAAAATCTATCCCTATCATTTTAATGTGAATTGATTATGGAATTAAATCCCAACAATCTCTCTACATCAAATGCCAATTGATTCTAGAATTAAATTCCAAAAATCTCTCAACTACTATTAAACTCCGAAAAAATATTCCTAGACAAAATGAGTTGTCTACAAATGATCAAAGTTCAAATTTTGACAATTTTAAATATGAATTCTTTATATCATCTTACATTATACATGCACATGTAATAATACACACAAAGCAAGTAATAAAAAGCTAAAAACTATCTTATAAAATGTGGAAATTATAGTGGGGAATTGGGGGTTAGATAATAGGAAGCCTTAAAAAATATGAATTATTACCAAATTACAGTAGCATCATCTTAATATAATAATTTTGTAAGAAACCTTTATGAAGTAAGAGAGGGTCTAAATTTATAATTGAAAAATGAATTAGCTAATAGTAGGATAGAAAAATAACTTAAAAGATTAGTAATTTCATAATCAAATAAATGATTTTTTAAAAATTAATGTAAAACTATGTTTTTTAAACCAACGCAATGCATAAATGACATCACAAATTAATCTTCATATACGTCTTGCAAACATTTTAATAAAATTACAAAAAAAAATTTTAAGTATTTCCAAAAGTAAAATCCAGATATATATCATATTGCTAAACATGCTATTTCAACTTTTGATAATTGAAGTTACCTTCATAAATGAAATCCCACTTGAAATCCTGCCACTAATTAACTCACTTTGATATTTTAATTCTTATCAGTGTGTAACTATTTTTTACCTGCTGAGACCAGCATCGGTATATACTTCAATCTTTCTGTCAAACATCTTCAATTTTATCAAAACCATTTTCTTCTATGCTTACATATGCGAGTGCAAACACATTTGCGTGTGTGTAAAAATAAAAGGAATTAAGCGTTTTAAGTAGATTCATATATACACTATCTGCTTTCCTCCCAAATATGTTTGCTTTCAAGTTTCCTCAAACCGTTTGTCATAATTTTAGGTATTAAAAATATTAACATATAATTTATAATAGTGCGATCAACGTGGTCATGGTATTTGATACACATAATATAACTTGTAAGCATACAAAATTACACACAGATTCGCATAAAACAGGGGGTTTTATTTTATTTTAATTTTATCATGTTTTTGAGAAAACATGAAAGAAAAAGACCCAACGATACATATTTATTTTTCATCAGTCATAAGCACCCCCCCATACTTAGGCTGAAAATTGATCCATCAGCACTTAAACGGAACCGCTGAAACCTTTATTGTAAGCATATTCAATAAGGGAATCCAACTCATCATTGGTGCAGTCGATCAAATTGTCCTTATTTTTATCAGCAACGTCCATGGCCTCTTCAACTTGCTTGTTTGCCGTGAGTGCACCTAGATGTTGAAAAGCATCCTTGAGCTGGTCCGTGGTGAGGCTGCCCTGCTTAGAGTAAGATCGAAACACTTGTTCCAATTTGTTTTTCTGATCCTTGTTATCCTTTGTGGCTTGCATTGTGGATTTTGAGGTTTGTGACCGGGTGATATTAGAGAGAAGGCTTGCCTAGTTTGGTTTGGTTTTCTTGTCCAATGCAATTTGTTTATATAGACCCAAAACTCTGAATACGATTCTGTTGAAGTGTTGGGGAATAAAACATTTTTTGGTGGTGGGTTTTAAAAATTGATTTCCATCTTTTTTATCAATAAAATTAATAAATCAATCAATAAATTTTATAATGAATACTTAAAAAAAATATTCCAAGAGGATTGGTACGAATAAAAATATTAATGTTAATTTCTTCTTTTCTTCTGGCTTCAAATTAACCACAGATTGGAAAAAGCTAAATAGCAGCCTCCACTATCTTGTGTCCATTTTCTATTGTTTCATTTGTTTTAGCCCTCAATTTGCAGTTTTTAGGTTTTTCTGTTTTTTTTTTTTTTTGGTTCCCTGATTAAATGATGCATTTTGGTCCATTTGGTTTTAATGAATTTTCAGAATTTGGTAGATCTCGTGAAAGGAGTTCTAGGAAGTACTTTGATGAGCATGCTTGTAAATTGTGATAATTATTGTGTATGAATGTTAAGTTATCCAAAAATAAATAAGTTTAGCATTAGGACTTTCTTTCTTTTATTGTTTGCCATAAATGATTCTGGAGCAAAGCAAACTACTGTTAAACTAATTATTTGCATTGTACCACTTCCAGGAATCATGGCCTTAGTGGGTTAAAACTGTATACATGTATTTCTCTCATATGTTCTTAATCTGGGTAGGATAGAATTAAGTTTGGGCTATCTCAATTCCTTTGCACCTTTTTTCCCTTGTACTGTAATATTTTCTCAACCACCCTTTTGCAAGGGGAAAGCTGTAATATTATATATATATATATATATATATATATATATTTTAAATTAGATAATTTTGTAAAAAAATTATATTGATGGAAGTGTGTACATGGTATTCAGATTTTATTTTTTCATTTCTTCACTTTTTATAAAGCTTTATTTTTAAAAAGTTCCTATACAAATTTTTACAAGAATAAATTCATCATTAGTATAGTGCATGACAATTCAATTTTTTGTCCTTTTATTGATTTTTGATTTTATTTTGATTTAGTTTTTTCTCCATTTTGATTATTATTCAATTTTCAGCTGAAAAAACTATCGAAGTTGTCCACATGACATCTATTTATTTTTGCCTATTTATTTTTTAAATTAGATAAATTAAATATAAAAAAACGAATATAAAATATCTAAAAGATATAAAATCAAGTTGAAGTATAGAACAAAATTATCTTGTATTCAATGATTTCTATGGATCAAGTCGGGTGTGCTTTTTCTTTTTTTTTTTTTAATTTAGGATTGGAACCTTAAAAAATATGAATTATTACCAAATTATCAGTAGCATCATCTTAATAAAATAATTTGTGTAAGAAACCTTTATGAAGTAAGAAACGGAAAACTTATAATTGAAAAATGAATTAATTAATAGTAGGATAGAAAAATAATTTAAAAGATTACAATTAGTAATTTCATAATCAAATAAATGAATTTTTTTTTAAATTAATGTAAAACTATGTTTTCTAAACCAAAGCAATGCACAAATGACACCACAAATTGATCCTTCATATATGCCTCACAAACATTTTAATAAAATTACAAAAAAAATTTAACTATTTCCAAAAATAAAATCTTGATATATATAATTTTGCTAAATAAGATATTTAAATTTTTGATAAATAAAGTTACCTTCATAAATGAAATCTTACTTGAAATCCTGCAACTAATTAACTCATTTTGATAGTTTAATTTTCATTAAAGTGTAATTTTCTTTTGCTTGCTAAGACCAACATCTGTATGTACTTTAATTCTTTTGTCAAATAGCTATAGTTTTATCAAAATCATTTTCGTCTATGTAATATACCTACATATATGCACATGCAAAAACAAATGCATAAATGTGTGTAAAATTAAAAAGAATTAAGCATTTAATTAGATTCATATATATATAGATATATATATATATATATATACACACACATACACACACTATCTGTATTCTTCATAAATAGGTTGACTTTCAAGTTTTCTCGAAGCCTTTTATCATGTTTTTAAGTAATAAAAATATTAGTGTATGGTTCATAATAGTACGATAACATGTTCACGGTATTTGATACACACAACATAACTTGCAAGCATGTAAAATTACACAGATTTGAATAAAAACAGGGGGTTTTATTTTATTTTAATTTTATCATGTTTTTCAGATAACATGAAGGAAAAAGACCCAAAGCTATATATTTATTTTTCATCAGTCATAAGCATCCTCCATACTTAGGCTGAAAGTTGATCCATCAGCACTCAAACGGAACCGCTGAAGCCTTTATTGTAAGCATATTCAATAAGGGAATCCAACTCATCATTGGTGCAGTCGATCAAATTGTCCTTATTTTTATCAGCAACGTCCATGGCCTCTTCAACTTGCTTGTTTGCCGTGAGTGCACCTAGATGTTGAAAAGCATCCTTGAGCTGGTCCCTGGTGAGGCTGCCCTGCTTAGAGTAAGATCGAAACACTTGTTCCAATTTGTTTTTCTGATCCTTGTTATCCTTTGTGGCTTGCATTGTGGATTTTGAGGTTTATGACAGGGTGATATAAGAGAAAGGGCTTGCCTAGCTTGGTTTGCTTTTCTTTTCCATTGCAATTTGTTTATATAGACCCAAAACTCGAATAGTATTCTGTTGAAGTGTAGGGGAATAAAATCTTTTTTGTGATGGCTTTTAAAATTTGATTTCGATTGAAAGCAAACAATATAATTGTATGATATTTTCTTCATTTGAATTTTTTTTAAGTATCCATTTTATCAATAAAATTAATAAATCAATCAATAAATTTTTATAATGAATACAAATAAACAAATATTCGAAGAGGATTGGTTCGAATAAGAATATTAATGTTGGCTTGAAATTAACCACAGATTGGAAAATGCTAAATAGCAGCCTCCACTATCTTGTGTCCATTTTCTATTGTTTCATTTGTTTTAGCCCTCAATTTGCAGTTTTTAGTTGCTTTGTTTTTTTCGTTGCCTGATTAAATGATGCATTTGGATAAATTTATTATCAAAGCTTTATGATGAATACCTATAGACTTTTTGTAGTAATATGATGATGATAATAGTTTTGAAAGAACTAAAAACCTTTTGCTGTTATTTGTTCACCCGAAAACTGAGAGTAATCATGTTAATAGAGAAATGCTCAGACATTGAAGTTGGAAAAAGGAAAAGTGGTTGAGAAGCTGAATATGGGATAAAATTGTGGCAACTGGCAAGTGTACATTAACTTTTCTGGGATAAGAGTTTTAGTTTACAAAATGTCGTTTTGGCCGAATATATGTCTTATATGAAAAGTCTGATGACTGAAAACGTAAATTTGATCTATGATGTCACTATTCCAGCATCCACGGTGGAGAGTTCTTGTTGATAATCAATATTAAGTTTGGGCAGTGAACCTATCAGAGGCCAGTTTTTGTTATTGGGATAAAACTGGTTTTGTGTGTATTGTTTCATTTGCATGACATTTAAGCTGTCTGTTCATCTAGTATTATAAAACTTGTTCATTTGACTGGAGGTGCAGTGGGATTTGCAGGTCTGTGGAGAGGATAATGGAAGTTCATGAACGTTGTGGTGAGGACAAGAATGCTTTATGGAGCACAAACTTTGTGCAAACACCAAGTTCTTTCTGCTGTTGCTCTTATTTTATGCTTAAAATCATAAGCTTTTTTTATGCTTTTACTACAAAATTTACATCAATTTAACAAACCTGAGAATCCGATATTATAATAATGGCCACTGCAGGGGAACTTTGCTTTTCTATTACAAGTTCTTTCAGAAAGTACTTATTGCTTTGTGTTTTCCTTACAACTGACCACAATCTTTTACTTCCCAAAATCATGCCTCTGATTAAGTAAAACCTGCTGGAAAAACTATGTTACACTTGCAAACACAAGACTTCATATATATAAACAGAAAAACACTACAAAATTCATATTTCACATTTGAATGTTAATTTTTTCTTTTTTATGTGAAGTTCTTCATAGCGATGAGAATTTAATACTGAATTAAGTTAGTGTTACAATGAAGACACACAAAGGCTTTGTTCATATCTTATGTGTATCTATCAGGTGTCTCTGGACTGAGTAATGAATGTGTTGAATCGAAACGTACACGGCTAAATCAAATAGCTAGCTTTTTCATACGTTTTGTTGCACTTAGATGTGAATCATTTTTTCAGAGGGAGATTTATTACATCTTTAGTAAATGTTTTGATGCAAAACAAATGAATTTGCTTTATCTTATGAAAAAAATGGATAATTATCCTAAAATGAATTACAAATTTTGATTTGTCTTTCAATAAAGCTTTCTCTTCAATGCTCCAATGGTCATATAATACCAAAAAACCTGCATCCTCAGTCTCAGATTGTCCTCAACCTCACCTGACTTGCATCAGTGAATCTGATCACACTGCATGATTTCATGTATGGATATATAGATATCTTGGACCATTTATATATAATTCCAAACCATTTTACATTTCATATAATTCACCCCTACATTTAATTACTACTTAGGACAGCAATAGAAATGTTGATTGAACAGTTCTTTTAATTTTATGATTCAAATGATGAAAACTTTGAAGTAATTACATTTAATGATGGTGATTCAAATGGGGGTGTTCATGTGACACCTTTATTGAGCTTTTTTTTTTGGTTTTTGTTTTTCTCCTTTTTTTTTCAAATTTTTTATATTTTTATTTTTTGATTAGATAAATTTAATGAGAAAAAAGGCCATCGAGATATATTCACATGTCACTTCTATCTAGTTTTCTTATCTTTTATTTTTTTTAATTAGATAAGTTTTATAAAAATAATATAAAAATTATTTTTAATTTAGTTTTATTAAAATTTATATGAAAATAATAGAAAAATAAAATAAATTATCAATTATTTTAATTAATAAAATAGTTAAACTTACGCGTAGGCTCATTTCTAGTATTTAAAAAAATGATAAAGAAACTTATTTAAACTCCATCTCTTAATTTAAGCTTTAATTAGAACATGCTAGTAGTTGATTTATAGAGCTCACTAGTTTGTTATTTGTTCGACGCAGGTATTATTTTTAATTATTTAAATGTGTAGACACATAAATTATTACTGTTTAGTCACTTATATATTCAAGATATAACGGAGATAATTGCGGTCGCTGCGATCATCACAGTCGTGAAATTTTTTTTTTTTTGCACAATTTATTATAACATGTAATAATTATAATTATAATTATAAAAACTCTTATTCAATGATTCTAAAAATAGTTTATGACACTCCATGTTTTTTATTTTCTAAAAAAATTATTCACAATTTTATTTAGATTATAAAAAGCATTCATATTTGGTTTATCCATAAAATTTTTCTTGGCCAAGTTCATATTCAATATTAATTCTAGACAAATCAAATATTAATAAAACATAATATGTTAAATACCAAGCATTTAATTTAATAAAATTACAAACTTAAAAATATAATAAATTCAAATTTCATCAACTACAATTCTTGATACATATTTCAAATTTACCACATGGTAGAATGACGAGGAGGATCAGACTCTCTATCTTCACTTTGAAAGCCAAGTTGACTCCATCTCCATTCCTGAGGCCTTTGTTCTTGATACATTTGAGGTGAAAGATATATTTGAGGATGATACACTTGTGGTGGAGGGTACATTTATGGTAACTGATACATTTGAGGTGGAGGATAACCATATGGAGGTGGATAACCATGAGGAGGATGAAAATTATGTTGTTTTGGTGGATAGTAATGTCTTTGAGTACTAGCAGATGATTCATTATACTCAAAGTTACTAGAATTTGGTTTTTCACCTAAAGTGAAGAACCTCTAGAAATTTCATAGTGGTGCTTCTTCGCTTTTCCTTTTGATCGAGCTGTACGTGCACTTTGACCCTCACTAGTTCAGCAAATGGATTTCCTCCGTATTCTACCATATTAATGAAAAGTCCACCAGTAGCAGCAAGCCCAAATTCTCCTCTAAATGGGCTGTAAGGTCGATTTGCATCCACATTATCACCAAAATTTACACCATCACCATCACCATCTCCATCACCATCATCATCTAGACTTAAACCACCACCATCATCACTTTGACTTAGTGTTGGACTTGAACTTGAATGAGACACATTCTTTTCTTGAGATAGACGTGATCGTTCAACATTCATTTCATTATTAGAATTATCTGCAGGCAACTAATCAGAGTTTTGACCATCTAATAGAAGATTTTCTTTCTCTTGCAGCCATTCTATTAGTGGATCATCATCATCAAAAATATGGTCAAGGCTAATAGGATTAAAACTATTATTTATTTCATCAATGCTCATTCTTTTCTGATGTCTCATCCTCAACCTCATGTTATAATAGGTATATACAAGTTTCTGGAGTCTTTCAAACTTCAATCTATTTCTTGCTTTGGTGTGAATATAGCTAAATGTGCTTCAATTATGTTCACAATTTGATGTAGATGTTGTTTGACTAAGCACTTTGATTGCTAGTTTTTGTAATTCAGGAACACAAGTGCCATATATCATCCACCACTCAACTGTATAAAATTATTTAAATTAAATTTCAATGGGCTATACAATTAAATAATATAAATAAATTATAATTATTTAACTTACTAGTTACCTAGATTCATTTGCTTCCAAGCTCTTTGTGCTTGTGGACTACCTAATGTTTTATGCTTGTCTCAAAATAATAACAACTACATCGATTGAAAATACAATAATGAATGAATAAATAAAAAATAATTTAATTTTTAATACATAAAATAAATGTTAAAGTTATAAAATAGTATTAAATACTAACCTGATTAATTATTTTGATTTGAGTATCTATCGAATGTTCTAATCTTTCAATAACTGCTTTTATACCTTCTAATGTTTCCTTAAATACATTTGCAGAATGTTCCACACCAAATTGAAATTATGGATTTAGATAGTAACCTAAACATAATTTATAACAATATTATATTAAAGTAATAAAAAATAAATATATAAGCAATTTAAGTATTAAAAATAAACATATTTTTTAAATACCATCTATATTCTTGGTTTACTTATCAGCTGAATGCAAGTCAGAGTGCATAAAACTCCATCTATTGTCAATAATCTTTTCATATTCAGCAGAATAATGACAAGTTTGTTGAATTGCTTGTTTAGCTCTATCCACAGCCTCGTAAATAAAGCCCATTGTTGGTTTTTCATCAACATCCACAAGGCACAACACTTTTACCAAAGGCTCATAAACTTTTATTATATCGCCTACTTTTTTCCAAAAATCTTTTCCCAAAATGATTTTTTTGACTTCATAACCAAGTCTTGATTTTTGTTGTCCCCATTTTGAATCTTTAAATTCCTATATATTCATCAATAAATTTTTTAGAGTAATATATTTTAAATTAATATTTTAAAACAATAATATCATAAAAAGATGCTAGATTTAAATAGTTTTTTCTAATTACTAAGTACTAACCTTTGAATTGAACATCTCTCTCAAACTTTGCTTTTGCCTCATTATTTTTTCTAATTGTATGAAATGAGTGGCAAATCGGGTAAGAGCAGGATGAAGTATTTGCTTCCCATGTGTATATTTCTTCATCAAATTAACAGTCCAAATGTGATTGTATATAAAACAAGTCACTTTCTTTACATCATCCAAAACCTTTGCCACATTTTTTCCCTCCAATATCTTCAAGGCACAAGTCCAAACAATGAGCTGATCATGCTGTCCAATACAAATGTTTTCTCTTTATCTTTTTCCTGCAGCCTTAAATGCTGCCTCGTTATCAGTGACTATTTGAACAATGTATTTTTCTCCAATTTCTTCCACAACTTCATCTAATAATCTGTAGTAAAAGTTTGTATCTCTACTACGAACACTTGAAATATCTACAGATTTTCAAAAAATAGTCTTTTTACTACAGTAAACAAGGAAATTAATGATATGCATTTGATTCAAACTATTGGTCCAACCATCACACATCAAAGTGACACCCAATTCATTCCAATAAGCTTTTAATCCATTAACCCATTCATGAACTTGTTGATACTCAGACTCCAAATACACATCTGAGACCTCATAAGGTGTTGGAAGTCTTACATGTTGGCCAACTTCTACTGCCATAGAAATCAAATTATGCAACCATGGGGAATTTGCTAATTGAAAAGAAAGTCGATCATATATCAAAAATTTTGATACTGATTCACCCATTTTTCTTCTTAATGTCTTTAGAAATGAATCACTTACTTTTGGTTGTCTTGAACTTTTACTTCTAACCAATTCAAGAACAGCTCCCCTTAATGAAAATTTAGACTCATTTGGAATTGATTTTCTTGTTCTTTCTTCAAAATATTCAGCAACTGAACCATGAGAGCTTCGTCCTTCTTCATATATGTTACTCCAACCACTAGTTCTTTGTCTGAATTCTTGTCTTCTGTGCCACTCATGTTGTGATTGGATACTATCTCGCACGGCTTGTCTAGTAGCAATGTCTTCATCAATAAATCCTTCATAATCATCTTCCCCTCTTAACTGTGATAAAAATTCATTTTTTCTCCTTTTGTTGTCAGCTTTTTTTAATTTGCTTTCTTAAAAGAGTTTCATCATACTTTCTCTTACTATACCTATTAATAATATAGTTAAAAAAAGAAGAGAAAATTAGTTGCACATGCTTATGTAATTTTATAATTTTTATTAAAAAATTAACAATAATATTTTCAAAGAAATTAAAAAAACTTAACATACCAGTAACGTTGGGGCATGGTGCAACATTGCCAGTTTTATGAGCAATGTGTTCTTTGAAACGTGTTATTCCTCCTTTTACAACTTTACCACAAAGTTTACATGAAACATTTCCTCTTGTATTTGGCACAGGTGTTCCAAAATACCAACCTATATCATCATTTGGCGCGCCCTTTACTCCTTTACTCGGGAACTCTTCACGTGGTGGCATACTTACTATTTTGTATAAAAATAAAATAAACTTATATTTAGAAATATTAATATTACTTATTACATCATTAAAAATTGATTTTACACTAAATTTTTTAATTTTTAGTTTTTAATATTAAGAATATTATTAAATAACTTAATCTTTTTGATGCACTAATTGATATTAATTTTTTTATCACAAATAACTTCAAATAATTATATAATAAATACAATCTTCAATAATTACTCAAAAATAATAAGAATTAATCTAATATCAAAAGAATTGACAACAATATAAATATCAAAACAACAAAAAAATTTATTAAATTTCATATACAAAATTATAAATTAATATCTAACACAATCAAAATATAATATTTAATTTTAATTAATTTTTGTCTAACTTATATAAAAAATTTATCAATAATTTTCATCTACAATCTCTATGTATATCATATTAAATTATTAATCTTTTTTTTTTAATTATAAATCTTCAATCCCTCTAATTAGATTTTATCTAAAAAAATTTCAAAAAATTAAAAGCTTTCAAACTTATATTTTAATAAAATTTTCAAACCTATATTTTTTATTTTTTAGTTTTTAATCTTAATAAGAGTAATAGATCATAAAATGCTAAATTTGTTAAGTAACTTAATTTTTTTGATACACTAATTGACATAAAAATTTTTTTATCACAAACAACTTTTAATAATTATATAATAAACACAATCTTCAATAATTACACAAAATAACAAGAATTAATATAATATCAAAAGAATTGACAATAATATAAATATCAAAACAACAAAAAAAATTAAAATTCATATACAAAATTATAAATTAATATATAACACAATCAAAATATAATATTTAATTTTAATTACCTTTTCATCTAACTTATACAAAAAAATTTATCAAAATTTTTCATTTAAAATCTCTATATATTATATTAAATTATTAATCTCTTTTTTTTTAATTATAAATTTTCAAAACCACTAATTAAATTTTATCTAAAAAATTTTCAAAAATTAATTACAAAATTAAATAAAAAAATTCAATCCCACCCTCCAAACACCCTACCACACCCAATCCCTCATCACCTCCATCAATCTTTGTCCACCTTTCCCCCCAACATCCCACCACACCCAATCCCTCCCCACCTTCCCCCCAACGCCCCACCACACCCAATCCTCCCCACCCCATCCAATCTCTCCCCACGTGCCTAATATCTCAAATTTGTTTAATTCTTTCTAGTAAATGGTAGACCCTTCTAGAAACGCTACTTTCTTCTGTTCATCATCTTCTTCGTGTTGCCTTCTTTGGCTTTCCATAAATTTTTTCTATCTTTTTTTTTTCATTTCTCATTTTCTCTCACATCTCTTTATAACTATCACTTGCTAACTTGCCTAGTATCTACAAATATCTCGTTTGTCTTTCAAACTCTCACAAGAAACAACAGATCATTTTACAAAAATTTTACAAGAAAAAAAGGTAATTTAACTTTCTTTTCTTACCTTATTTGATCTTGAATGTTGATTCAAAACTTCAAGCTGATTTGAATTTGAATGCCAAAAATGCCGATTGAATGGTTGAAAGTTGAAACTTGAAATAATTGATCTGTTTTCTAGCTCGTTTTAAAATTTATTTTGATGATAAAGATCTGAGATTGTGAGCTTTATTTTTTGATTTGACTTTTACTTTTACTTTTACAGGTTTGTTGTTTTATTCTGCAGGCTTAAAATTTTATTTTTTTGTTAGAACTATTAGATCCGTGAGTAGAAAAACGAAATAGCGACAATAACGGTCCGTTATTGTTGCTATTGCCCGTTATGCCATTATTTTACTACCGTTACTCTCCGTTTTTACTGTGAATGAATTTCTCAACCGTTTTTTATCTACTAACGGTGGCGGAGGGCAGCGCTACCATCATTTTACGATCGCTATTTCGCTATCAAACCATTATTTGAATCTCTCAGCACGGTTTGGCTTAGTCCAAGCTGAATTCTTTTTCTTTGTTTGCTATAGCTTAGACCAACTAAAGGTTGGTTATGCAGGATGAAAAAAGGGATGGAAGAATTTATGGCATGACCGAACAGCTACTGCTAGAAGGAGAAACAGCAGCTGTTCGACAACAACCAGTAAAGAAAAAAAAAGATGAGATCTCAGCCATCTTTGTAACAAGAGCATTAGAGTACATAAACTTAAACTTCATCCACACTCACACTAAAGTCCAAGCATGCAAAGAACAAATGAAAACACATTGCAGAGAAGATCATAACCAGTGCAGAAATGGAATAGAAAACAATGATATAAAACGGCATACATGCCCTTGTATGTGGGTTGCTCACCTTTGAAAACTCTTTTGTTTTCAACTCCCCCCACCTTTTTTTTTCTTTTTTCAGATCCTTCCTCCTCTTTTTTCCCCTCCTTTCCAGCAGCTTCTTCTCCATGCTTTTATTTGGCAAACCCTTCCAAGAAATGCAAGATTTTAATCTTGCCCAACGAGGGCCCTTGGATGAAATCTCATCCAAGGGCCATATTTATTCCTTTTCTTATTTCCAAGGAGACACCTTTGGCCCTTGGATTAAAAGCCAGCAAAGGATCCAAAGGCTCAAACTACACACTGTAAAGGTTGAATCTTTATGCCTCTCAAACCTATAAAATAAACCATTTTATTCCCTAATGTAAAGTTTTAGTGTTTATGGTCATTTTCTTAGAAATCAAAGTTCCCATAGTTATTTTTTGGATTTTCAAGCACCAAAAATTATAAATTATTATGAAGTTAAGATCTGAAATGTTTCGTGAAAATCTGAGTTTGGAAAGATCAAATTACAAAAATACCCTTATAGAGATATTTTGGTAATTTTATACTTTTTCAGGTATACTATGATTTCAAATACACTAAAAATCATGAAATATTATAAAATTATGATCTAAAAAGTTGTACAAAATTTCAGGCTTGGAAAGATCAAATTATAAAAATATCCTTATAAGAGATATTTTAATAATTTTATACTTTTCAGGGTACAATAAAAACTCCAACATTTCAAAAAATCTCAAATTTAACTTTAAACCGAATTGATTTCAACTTTTGAATTATTAGAATTGAGTCAAGCTCTATCTATTTTGACCAAGTTTCTTGCAATTTTGACCAAGGTTGAATTTGGAGTTGACTTTATTAGGCCTAAATATTGATTTCTTAAAGGGCTTTTTTTATCGGCTTCAAGTGGGTTTTATTTAACTATGCTAATATATTTCGAATAAAATTTAGTGTCTATAGCTGTCCTTTTTTGCTTATTTCTGAGAATAAAAAATAATGCAAAAATATAAATAGTAATTTTATCTAGATAATGCTTTTGAAATTTTCTTTTTTAACATGTTTTGAACTTGTTTGAAAATTGCCCTCTCCAAACAAAGGCTTTGACACTTTGAAAT
>NW_019167893.1:20393532-20450567 GCF_002303985.1 Durio zibethinus
GTTCTAAATGAAAAAAATTAAATGTTCAGGGGAATGGCTCAAGATACCATTCCTAATAATAATTACCAAATTTCTTGAGTTTTTTTTCACATGCATTTGTAAGAAGCTAAACAAATTAAAACTCATAAGAAACCAATGACTTCATGCCCAAGAAATCAATATACAAAGAATAATCAACCTATTATAAAGTAACTTTTCATTGCTCAAAAAGCTCTAGGGTCAAGATGCCACTATGGATGAGGCTTTTAAACTTTTCTTACAACTGTTTGCATTTTTCAGTCGAGTGCGCAATTACCCCCATGTGATAATCATATTTACCATTTATATCATAACTCTTGGCTAATGGATTTGAAGTTGCTTTTAAAGGTATTGAGGTGAGGTACTAGTACTTTATCAGCAGAGGCAAAAGAGTAAAAATTAGAATTAGGATTTTCTCTAGATTGTTTCTTGATCTTATTTGGCCATTCAATGGTCGAGTAGTAGATTGGGGATAATGACTTATGTGATGAGCTAATTGTTGGGTTAGTTGGGGAAAATAAGGATTCTAAGAAAAGTTATTTATAGTAGGGTGGTAAGGTTAGTACATGATGTGTGGGGTCAAGCTTCCAACCTGTTTCCCTTTATACATCATGACATGAACATCTTCTCTTTTCATTCTTGGTACACACACATCCTTTATGCCAGGTGCATTATCTTCTTTAAGCTTTTCACTTTTTATGGCATTCTCTATTATCTCCCCTGATATGACCATGTTGGTAAAATTCTTTATTACATTTCAATCATCCTTTCATAATATGGAGCTTTAAGAGTGCTGACAAACATGATTGTAGTTTTTTTTTCTGTTAAAGGAGGTTGAACCTATACAGCACCATTCCACCTTTGAGCATATTCTTTGAAACTCTCAACATCTTTTTTCTCCATACTTTGTAGAAACAATCGATCCAGGAGTAACTTTACAATGTACTTGTATTGAGTTATAAATGCCCTAGCCAATTCTTTCCATGAAGTGATTCGAGTTCTATCAAATTGAGCATACCACTTAGTAGCAGATCTCGTAAGATTGTCTTAGAATACATGATCACGAGTTTGTCATCACAGGTATGGGCAACCATCTTTCTACAATATATAGTGATATGGGTCATCGGGCATTTGGTATCATTATATTTTTCAAATTTTGATACCTTGAACTTGGGTAAAATAATCACATCTGGCACTAAGCAAAGCTCTAATGCATCCATAGATCCATAAAAATCTATTTCTTTGATAGCTTTTAACCTCTCTTATATGAGATCCTTTTTTTTAGCACCTGAATCTTTTATTGCTTCAAATGAACTTTTCATTAGTTTTACTAGCTTTTCAGAATCATCAAGGGTTGGAATTGGTGAAGCAGTTGAAAGTATTTTAGAACAAGAGTATGCCCTTAAAGGTGGTACTTGTTGTGATTATACCCCTTGGGATGCTTATATGTAAGTTTCTTCCACCTCTTTCTCTTTATTTAAATTTTTTAGCATTTCCATTATCTGAGCAAAATCTACTCTCATTTTCTCAATTTAGCTATGTTGTTTTGGCTCCATAAGTGGCAAGCAAATTACCTTGATGATCGGGCTCTTAAACCTTATTACCACAATTAAGAATTAGGACAATGTCTATTGCGAATTTATGCAAGAAAATAAAAAATGTATATATGAATGAATGGATGCATCATTAAATCCTATCACATAATAAGAAAGAGAAGAAAAAGGAAATCTTTAATTAAAAATTATTTTGACAAAAACATCCAAAATCATTCCTAGGAAAAATCTTAAAATCTATTGCCTAATCCTATTCTTTAGCTTTAAGATCTTGGTATTGCCATTGATAAGTTCTTCAGCCACTATGATTATGCAATACCCTTTTAACAATCTTTGGCTCTCATTTATCCCCAAAACTCAACGCACTATCTCTGATTAAACTTTGCACCTTATGCTTGAAAGCAATGCAATATTTTATTAAATGGCCTGTAGTCCCAAAGTGATAATCACGTCGAGCTTCAACCTCAAACAATTTAGGATAAGGTGGTTTTAGTAGCTTTAAAAGAACTGGTGCGATTAGATAATTTTCAAGGAATACCGAGAATAATTTAATGTAAGTCATAAGGATTGGATCAATGATGGCTCTCTCTTTTTTTTTTTACTTAATGATTTTTTGAGTTGAGTAGTTTTTTTATTCACAGGTGTAGAGTTTGGAGCAAAATTAGGTGTATATGCCCAAAAGTTTATTGGTGGGGAGCTCGACTGCTGAGCTAAAGGGTTTTGAAATGCATAATTCATAATCGAAAAAGTATATGCATATGGGCTAATCTGCGGAGGTTGAAAAGAAATGGCTTTGTTTAGGATGCCAAAAGAGATTGTTTAGGAACAATCGGTTGGGGATTTGGGTATGAGCCAATCTATAGAACTGTGCAAGGTTAAAAGGCCTTATCTCTTCTACTTATTTTTTAACTTGGTCTTTTCTTAGGCCATTGGACACATTGACATGACTTGGATCAGTATCAGTATTATAAGAGGCTTTTTAATCTTAACAAAATGGCTATTTAATGCACACACAAATTGGAGTCGATGAGAATTCTTGAGAATGGGTCACTTTAAGATTTTCCACCATTTCCACTAGCTTGGTAAGTTGCATTTTTATTTCTTGTAGGTCATGTCCAAATTCTTTTTGGTTGAGTTTCAAAGCTTGGATCCATGCTTTTAACAGATCTCTCATTTCTTTTGAATTGTTATCCCAAATGATTAAAAGATTTCTATTATGCAATGACATGATGAATGAATGATGATGATGATCTATGAATAAGTGAGATGCATGAAATGAATGAAAATAGACAAACAAAGAAATAAATAAATGTAAACTTATTGATGCTAACATGATTCAAGCAAAAGAAAATAACAAACAAGAACAAAGTTAGCGACCATTATAAAGAAAGAAAAACCAAAATAATTTAATGCATAACTTAAAAGATATGTGACCTAACTTGGAGTATTTATACAAAAAGGGAAAGATATGGATCTACCTATGGGTATTACAACTCATTATATGTGGTTTAGGATTGATTCTACATGTTCCCAAATTATTTCTTACATCATTGTCTATCATAGACTAGTAAAACACCCTAATCTTTACCCATTATAGGTTACAAACGGCAAGGGTTCAATTGAAGTGGGAGTGTTTCGCTAGCCTATGCCAAGATATGAAATCTCACGAAGGCGTAGGTACTTTACTCCTCTTAAAGGATAGAACTCGATTGTAGAATTCATGTTATTTTATTTTATTTAAAAAAATAATTAAGTTCGCCAATAGTTTGGTAAGATTTAATTTAAGATTTAAATCCCCCAATAGTTTGGTAAGATTAAAAATTTATTATTAAAAAAATTATATTATGAAATTCTCCAATAGTTTAGTAGAATTCATAATTTAAAATTTATAAACCCATGAAATAAAAAATTAATAATTTAAAACTCATAGTCTTTAAATTTTATTTTTAAACATACATAAAAAAAATGAAATAAACGAATAAATATATAAAAAAAATAAAATGTGAAAATTACCTTAATGGATGGAGACACGCCTAGGTGGAAGTATCCTTTGATTTGTAGTGACAAATAATCCCCAATTTGAACCAAAGAGCTCTGCCACCAATTTTAATCAAAGAGCTTGGGTATAGATTGCTACTTATCTATTTCTTAATGGGTTTCCCTTTTTTTTCTCTCTTTTATTTTTTATGTGTGGTTGATTGGTGTTTATATAGGGCCTTTTACGAGGAATTTTAGAGATTTGCATTGAATGAAAAGGATTACAGATCTGATTAAGCTCTAAATTGATTTTTTCCTTGATTCTCTTTAAAATTCGTTTAATTAGTTTTTGAAATTATCTCGATTTTTCTTAATTTTTAGAATCCCTCAAAAAATTTTCAAATTAAATTTGACTTTGATTCCTTGATTTACTTTCTTTTCAACCTTTGTTTTAATATTTTAAAAGATCATGTTTTAGTTTTGATTATTGAGATCTTCCTTGATTAGTGCTCAAATTACTCCACAAATTTCATTGACCTGATTTATGATAAAAATTTAAAACTAGATAAGTAAAAGACTAAAACATAAAAAAGATAAATAAATAAATAAAACAAATAAGATATAAAAAGAAAAGTTGGAAATTGGACAATTAGTCTTTGTTTGAGCCCCGAACTAAATAGGGTGTTTACAAATATATATTTTATACTTTTTTACTTTTTAAATTAGATAATTTTGTAAAAAATGATATTGATGGAAGTGTCTACATGGCATCCATATTTATTTTCTTTCAACCTTTCATTTTTTTATAAATTTTTATTTTAAAAAAAGTTAATAATAAAAATTTTACAAGAACAGTTCATCATTGCTAATTTCACGTGACAACTTAACTTTTTTTATCCTTTTTTTCGTTTTGATTTTTTTTTACTTTTACTTTTTTTAGTTTTTTTCTCCTTTTATTTTTTATTAGGTCAGTTGTTTAAACAAAAGAAAAATTAACCAATGAGCCCATGTGGCAACCTATTTCATTTTTTTACCTTTCTTCTATTTTTTAATTAGATAAATAACACAATAAATAGAAACAGTAAATAAATTTTTTAAGAAAAAAGTCTATTGAGGTATTCACAATAAATTTTCTTAATTAGATAATTTTTTGAGAAAATAATGTCAATGTAGGTGTTCACATAACATCCTCACTTGTTTTTTTCTTTTATAATTTTATAGTTTAATTAGATGAATTTTATAATAAAATGAGACAGTTGATAAAAATAGCAAAACAATCAGTATTTATCGATTTCGATACATCTCGATTTGATATGGGTGTTTTTATAAAAAATTGATATCAAATCGAATCATGTTGGTTTTTAAGCTAAGGAGAAGTAAGATGTGGATTTAGGGTGCTTTGTCCTAAATCATCTCGTGGTATACGTAAAATTATTATTTTATTATTAATTTGGTTTTATATTTGCATACATTTATTATATTAATAAAATTATTATTTGATACTTTAATTTAATAAATTAATATTTTAAACTCAATAGGGGTGTCCATGTGGCACCTTTATTGAGCTTTTCTTTTTTGTTTTTGTTTTTCTCTTTTTTTTTGTTTATTTTGTTTTTCAAATTTTTTTTATTCTTTTATTAGATAAATTTAGTGAGAGAAAAAAAAAAGCCGATTGAAATATCCACATGACACTTCCATTTATTTTTTTTATCATTTACTTTTTTAATTAGATAATTTTATTTAAAAAGTAACATAAAAATTATTTTTAATTTAATTTTATTAAAATTTATATCAAAATAATAATAATAAATGAACTACGAATTATTTTAATTAATAAAATAGTTAAACCTATGCTACGAGCTCATTTCTAGTATTCAAGAAAATAGTAAAGAAAATTATTTAAACCCCATCTCTTAATTTTAATCTTAATTGGAACACGCTAGTAGTTTATTTACAGAGATCATTAGAAATTAATTACTTTCTTAGTCAACTACTAGGGTTTGAAACAAGTACTAGAAAATCGATAGGCCTTAAAATTTCAATTCCTGGCATTTTGAATTCAATGTTGTTGGATTTCTTTAGGTATGGGTTGAGCCCAATGGCTCATTAATTATGTTCTTAATCAGGCCTAAAATCTATTTAACCACAATTTATGGTTCTTAAAACTTATGTAAGTGTAGACATTTATATTATAAAAATTATCACATTCACTTGTAATAGTGGAGTTTTTGAATTTTATTATCAAGATTGTAATAGTAGTGTGAGCAATTGATATAATATTAAATTTTAATTTTAATTATGTCATAACATATAGATCCGTGGACCTACTGTTAGACATGGATTAAAGAAGTTACCACCAATCTTTTTTTGTTAGGTGTGATTGACCACCTGATTGAATTTGATCTACAAGATAGATGTTAGGTTCAGGAGTCAGTTACGCTTGAGGAAAGTTGTAGCACTCCCACAGTACCTATCCAAATTATGGTACCAGTTTGATTTTGTATCATCCAAGCCTTGGTCATTTTATGATTTTACCAAATACTTTAGTATTGAAAATTAACCCTAAAATTGTCCCAATAGTTTTGTAGCAATTCAAGATAATTCTCTCACATCATGAGTATTCATAAAAACTAGTATCCCACTCTGAAAAGACTCTTTCATCAGATTTATTAATTTATTCCAGGAAAAAGTAAATCTCCTAATAGTTTGGTAGGACTTAGTTTGAAGCAATCCTCCAATAGTTTAAAGGATAAAAATTCTTTATTTATTTGAAAAGACCCTTTTTTTATTGAAAAGAGTTTTTAATTATTTTTTATTATTTTGAAAATTTTATTTGCAAAAATTTTTTTGTTTGAAAAGATTTTTTTTAGAATTATTTTTCTTTTTTTACTTTTAGAAATAAAATTGGAAGAAATAACATTTAAAAAAAATAAAAAATGGGTTAAAAATAAAATAAAATAAAATAAAATTAGAAAATAAAAATAAAATAGAAAAGAAAAAACCTGCGATCAGGTCGGGTTGGTACCAAGGTCAGAACGTGGGTCAACGAGTCACGTGCGGATCCTTGGCTATCTAAAATGGTGTCGTGTTGGAAGAGTATAAAAGCCACACCACTCAACTTTTCTTCAGAACTATTTGATTAAGCCTTTCTTTCTAAAATGTATATTCTTTTGTCTTCTCTCTAACTGATTTTCAAAAATTGACGAATAAATCTCAAAAGCTGATAGGGAATTTTCAAGAACCCAACAAATTATCTAGAAAGCTAAACTCAGAAGTCCTTGGAATGCAAAACCCTATAGAAATTCAAACCCAAAAACACCAAATCCCAATCCTAGAAAATCTAAACAAATCAAATCCAAGACCTAAAACCTCTTGGTTGCTAAATAAATTTCTCTTTTTTTTTTCTCTAAAATTTTTTCATAATCTTTTTTTTTTCTCCTTTCCCTTGCTTTGATCATAGGTTTATATAGAAGTTCATGCTCAATCAATTCTCCTTAAATCCATTATTTTGTTTGATTTTCGTTTTAATGAGAATTGATTTTGAAATCAAATCCCAAAATTCTCTCCCTATCATTTTAATGTAAATTGATTATGGAATTAAATTCTGACAATCTCTCTACATCAAATGCCAATTGATTCTGGAATTAAATTCCAAAAATCTTTCAACTATGGTTAAACTCCGAAAAAATATTCTCAGATAAAATGGGGTGTCTACAAATTATCAAAGTTCAAATTTTGATGATTTTAAATATAAATTCTTTATATCATCTAACATTACACATGCACATGTAATAATACATACAAAGCAAATAATAAAAAGCTAAAAACTATCTTATAAAATGTGGAAATTATAGTGGGGAATTGGGGATTAGATAACAGGAAGCCTTAAAAAATATGAATTATTACCAAATTTCAGTACCATCATCTCAATACAATTATTTTGTAAGAAACCTTTATGAAGTAAGAGAGGGTCTAAATTTATAATTGAAAAATGAATTAGCTAATAGTAGGATAGAAAAATAATTTAAAAGATTAAAATTAGTAATTTCATAATCAAATAAATGATTTTTTAAAAAATTAATGTAAAACTATGTTTTTGAAACCAACGCAATGCATAAATGACATCACAAATTAATCTTCATATATGTCTTGCAAACATTTTAATAAAATTACAAAAAAAAAAAAATTTAAGTATTTCCAAAAGTAAAATCCAGATATATATCATATTGCTAAACATGCTATTTCAACTTTTGATAATTGAAGTTACCTTCATAAGTGAAATCCCACTTGAAATCCTGCCACTAATTAACTCACTTTGATATTTGAATTCTTATCAGTGTGTAACTATTTTTTACCTGCTGAGGCCAGCATCGGCATATACTTCAATCTTTCTGTCAAACATCTTCAATTTTATCAAAACCATTTTCTTCTATGCTTACATATGCGAGTGCAAACACATTTGCGTGTGTGTAAAAATAAAAGGAATTAAGCGTTTAAAGTAGATTCATATATACACTATCTGCTTTCCTCCCAAATATGTTTTCTTTCAAGTTTCCTCAAACCGTTTGTCATATTTTTAGGTATTAAAAATATTAACATATAATTTATAATAGTGCGACCAACGTGGTCATGGTATTTGATACACATAATATAACTTGTAAGCATACAAAATTACACACAGATTAGCATAAAACAGGGGTTTTATTTTATTTTAATTTTATCATGTTTTTGAGAAAACATGAAAGAAAAAGACCCAAAGATACATATTTATTTTTCATCAGTCATAAGCACCCCCCATACTTAGGCTGAAAGTTGATCCATCAGCACTTAAACGGAACCGCTGAAACCTTTATTGTAAGCATATTCAATAAGGGAATCCAACTCATCATTGGTGCAGTCGATCAAATTGTCCTTATTTTTATCAGCAACGTCCATGGCCTCTTCAACTTGCTTGTTTGGCGTGACTGCACCTAGATGTTCAAAAGCATCCTTGAGCTGGTCCTTGGTGAGGCTGCCCTGCTTAGAGTAAGATCGAAACACTTGTTCCAATTTGTTTTTCTGATCCTTGTTATCCTTTGTAGCTTGCATTGTGGATTTTGAGGTTTGTGACCGGGTGATATTAGAGAGAAGGCTTGCCTAGCTTGGTTTGGTTTTCTTTTCCAATGCTACTTGTTTATATAGACCCAAAACTCTGAATACGATTCTGTTTAAGTGTTGGGGAATAAAACATTTTTTGGTGGTGGGTTTAAAAAATTGATTTCCATCTTTTTTATCAATAAAATTAATAAATCAATCAATAAATTTTATAATGAATACTTAAAAAAAAAATTCCAAGAGGATTGGTACGAATAAAAATATTAATGTTAATTTCTTCTTTTCTTCTGGCTTCAAATTAACCACAGATTGGAAAAAGCTAAACGGCAGCCTCCACTATCTTGTGTCCATTTTCTATTGTTTCATTTGTTTTAGCCCTCAATTTGCAGTTTTTAGGTTTTTCTTTTTTGGTTCCCTGATTAAATGATGCATTTTGGTCCATTTGGTTTTAATGAATTTCAGAATTTGGTAGATCTCGTGAAAGGAGTTCTAGGAAGTACTTTGATGAGCATGCTTGTAAATTGTGATAATTATTGTGTATGAATGTTAAGTTATCCAAAAATAAATAAGTTTAGCATTACGACTGTCTTTCTTTTTTTGTTTGCCATAAATGATTCTGGAGCAAAGCAAACTACTGTTAAACTAATTATTTGCATTGTACCACTTCCAGGAATCATGGCCTTAGTGGGTTAAAACTGTATACATGTTTCTCTCTCATATGTTCTTAATCTGGGTAGGATAGAATGAAGTTTGGGCCATTTCAATTCCTTTGCACCTTTTTTCCCTTGTACTGTAATATTTTCTCAACCACCCTTTTGCAAGGGGAAAGCTGTAATATATTATATATATATATATATTTTTTAAATTAGATAATTTTGTAAAAAAATTATATTGATGGAAGTGTGTACATGGTAGTCAGATTTTATTTTTTCATTTCTTCATTTTTTATAAAGCTTTATTTTTAAAAAGTTCCTAATAAAAATTTTTACAAGAATAAATCATCATTATTAACATTGCATGACAATTCAATTTTTTTTCCTTTTTATTTGTTTTGATTTTCATTTTCATTTTTTCATTTTTAGTTTTTTTTCTCCCTTTATTTTTTACTAGATCAATTGTTTCAGTGAAAAAACTCATCGGATGTGCCCACATGACATCCTATTTTATTTTTTGACTTTCATCTTTTTTTTTAATTAGATAAATAATACAGTAAAAAAATCAGTATATAAATTTTATAAGATAAAAATCAATTGAAGTATAGACAACAAAATATCTTGTATCCGATATGTTTTGATTCCTATGGATCAATCGGTGTGCTTTTTCTTTTTTTTTAATTTAGGATTGGAAACCTTAAAAAATATGAATTATTACCAAATTACAATAGTATCATCTACAAAAATAATTTTGTAAGAAACCTTATGAAGTAAGAAACGGAAAACTTATAATTGAAAAATGAATTAATTAATAGTAGGATAGAAAAATAATTTAAAAGATTACAATTAGTAATTTCATAATCAAATAAATGAATTTTTTTTAAATTAATGTAAAGCTATGTTTTCTAAACCAAAGAAATGCACAAATGACACTACAAATTGATAATTCATATATGCCTCACAAACATTTTAATAAAATTACAAAAAAAAATTTAACTATTTCCAAAAATAAAATCTTGATATATATAATTTTGCTAAATAAGGTATTTAAACTTTTGATAAATGAAGTTACCTTCATAAATGAAATCTTACTTGAAATCCTGCAATTAATTAACTAATTTTGATAGTTTAGTTTTCATTAAAGTGTAATTTTCTTTTGCTTGCTAAGACCAACATCTGTATGTACTTTAATTTTTTTGTCAAATAGCTATAGTTTTATCAAAATCATTTTCGTCTATACTTACATATAAGCACGTGCAAAAACAAATGCATAAATGTGTGTAAAATTAAAAAGAATTAAGCATTTAATTAGATTCATATATATAGATATATATATATATATATATACATACACATACACACACTATCTGTATTCCTCATAAATAGGTTAATTTTCAAATTTTCTCGAAACCTTTTATCATGTTTTTAAGTAATAAAAATATTAGTGTATGGTTCATAATAGTATGATAACATGTTCATGGTATTTGATACACACAATATAACTTGCAAGCATGTAAAATTACACAGATTTGAATAAAAACAGGGGATTTTATTTTATTTTAATTTTATCATGTTTTTGAGATAACATGAAGGAAAAAGACCCAAAGCTATATATTTATTTTTCATCAGTCATAAGCATCCCCCATACTTAGGCTGAAAGTTGATCCATCAGCACTCAAACGGAACTGCTGAAGCCTTTATTGTAAGCATATTCAATAAGGGAATCCAACTCATCATTGGTGCAGTCGATCAAACTGTCCTTATTTTTATCAGCAACGTCCATGGCCTCTTCAACTTGCTTGTTTGGCGTGAGTGCACCTAGATGTTCAAAAGCATCCTTGAGCTGGTCCCTGGTGAGGCTGCCCTGCTTGGAGTGAGATCGAAACACTTGTTCCAATTTGTTTTTCTGATCCTTGTTATCCGTTGTGGCTTGCATTGTGGATTTTGAGGTTTATGACAGGGTGATATAAGAGAAAGGGCTTGCCTAGCTTGGTTTGCTTTTCTTTTCCATTGCAATTTGTTTATATAGACCCAAAACTCGAATAGTATTCTGTTGAAGTGTGGGGGAATAAAATCTTTTTTTGTGGTGGGTTTTAAAATTTGATTTCGATTGAAAGTAAACAATATAATTGTATGATATTTTCTTCATTTGAATTTTTTTTAAGTATCCATTTTATCAATAAAATTAATAAATCAATCAATAAATTTTTATAATGAATACAAATAAACAAATATTCGAAGAGGATTGGTTCGAATAAGAATATTAATGTTGGCTTGAAATTAACCACAGATTGGAAAATGCTAAATAGCAGCCTCCACTATCTTGTGTCCATTTTCTATGTTTCATTTGTTTTAGCCCTCAATTTGCAGTTTTAGTTGCTTTGGTTTTTTCGTTGCCTGATTAAATGATGCATTTGGATAAATTTATTATCCAAGCTTTATGGATGAATACCTATAGACTTTTTGTAGTAATATGAGATGATAATAGTTGAAAGAACTTAAAAACCTTTGCTGTTATTTGTTCACCCGAAAACTGAGAGTAATCATGTTAATAGAGAAATGCTCAGACATTGAAGTTGAAAAAGGAAAAAGTGGTTGAGAAGCTGAATATGATAAAATTGTGGCAACTGGCAAGTGTTACATTAACTTTCTGGGATAAGAGTTTAGTTACAAAATGTCGTTTTGGCCGAATATATGCCTTTATATGAAAAGTCTGATGACTGAAAACGTAAATTTGATCTATGATGTCACTATTCCAGCATCCACGGTGGAGAGTTCTTGTTGATAATCAATATTAAGTTTGGGCAGTGAACCTATCAGAGGCCAGTTTTTGTTATTGGGATAAAACTGGTTTTGTGTGTATTGTTTCATTTGCACGACATTTAAGCTGTCTGTTCATCTACTATTATAAAACTTGTTCATTTGACTGGAGATGCAGTAGGATTTGCAGGTCTGTGGAGAGGATAATGGAAGTTCATGAACGTTGTGGTGAGGACAAGAATGCTTTATGGAGCACAAACTTTGTGCAAACACCAAGTTCTTTCTGCTGTTGCTCTTATTTTATGCTTAAAATCATAAACTTTTTTTATGCTTTTACTACAAAATTTACATCAATTTAACAAAACTGGGAATCCGATAATATAATAATGGCCACTGCAGGGGAACTTTGCTTTTCTATTACAAGTTCTTTCAGAAAGTACTTATTGCTTTGTGTTTTCCTTACAACTGACCACAATCTTTTACTTCCCAAAATCATGCCTCTGATTAAGTAAAACCTGCTCCAAAACTATTGTTACACTTGCAACACAAAGACTTCATATATATAAAAGAAAAACACTACAAAATTCATATTTCACATTTGAATTTAATGTTTTTCCATTTTTATGTGAAGGCTTCATAGCATGAGGATTTAATACTAGAAATTAAGTTAGTGACACAATGAAGACAACACAAAAGGCTTTTGTCATATCTTATGTGTATCTTCAAGGTGTCTCTGGACTGGAGTAATGAATTGTTGAATCGAAACGTTACAAAGGCTATAAAATCAAATAGCTAGCTTTTGCATAAGTTTTTGTTGCACTTAGATGTGAATCATTTTTTCCATGAGAGGAGATTTTATTTACATCTTTAGTATATTGTTTTGATGCAAACAGATGAATTTGCTTTGTCTTGTGAAAAAATTTGTATACCCTATTGATCCTAATTCTGAATTAATTTTCCTCTTTCTCTTCCAGCTACCAATGGTCATATAATACCAAAAACCTGCATCCTCACTCTCAGATTGTCCTCAACCTCACCTGGCTTGCATCAGTGAATCTGATCACACTGCATGATTTCATGTATGGATATAGCTGAATTCTTTTTCTTTGTTTGCTATAGCTTAGACCAACTAAAGGTTGGTTATGCAGGATGAAAAGAGGGGTGGAAGAATTTATGGCATGACCGAACAGCTGCTGCCAGAAGGAGAAACAGCAGCTGTTCGGCAACAACCAGCAAAGAAAAAAAAGATGAGATTTCAGCCATCTTTGTAACAAGAGCACTAGAGCACATAAACTTAAACATCATCCACACTCACACCAAAGTCCAAGCATGCAAAGAACAAATGAAAACACATTGCAGAGAAGATCATAACCAGTGCAGAAATGGAATAGAAACAATGATATAAAACAGCATACATGCCCTTGTATGTGGGCTGCTCACCTTTGAAACCTCTTTTGTTTTCAACTCCCCCCCCCCCCCTTTTTTTTTTCGGATCCTTCCTCCTCTTTTTTCCCCTCCTTTCCGGCCGCTTCTTCTCCATGCTTTTATTCGGCAGACCCCTCCAAGAAATGCAAGATTTTAATCTTGTCCAATGAGGGCCCTTGGATGAAATCTCATCCAAGGGCCATAGTTCCTCCTTTTCTTATTTCCAAGGAGGCACCTTTGGCCCTTGGATTAAAAGCCAGCAAAGGATCCAAAGGCTCAGATTACATACTGCAAAGTTTGAATCTTTATGCCTCTCAAACCCATGAAAAAGACAATTTTATCCCCTAGTGTAAAGTTTTAGTATTTATGGTCATTTTCTTAGAAATCAAAGTTCTCATAGTCATTTTTTGAATTTTTAAGCACCAAAAATCATAAATTATTATGAAGTTAAGATCCGAAAAGTTTCATGAAAATCCGAGCTTGGGAAGATCAAATTACAAAAATACCTTTATAGAGATATTTTGGTAATTTTATAATTCCTAGGGTATGGTTGTAATTTCAAATGCACTAAAAATCATGAAATATTATAAAATTGAGATCTGAAAAGTTACACAAAAATTCAGGCTTGAGAAAATCAAATTACAAAAATACCCTTATAAGGGATATTTTGATAATTTCATACTTCTTGGGGTACCATAAAAACTCTAGTGTTTCAAAAAATCTCAAATTTAACTTTAAACCACATTAATTTCAAGTTTTGAATTATTAAAATTGAGTCGAGCTCTATCTATTTTGATCAAGTTTCTTGCAATTTTGACCAGGGTTGAATTTAAAGTTGACTTTATGAGGCTAAATATTAATTTCTTAAAGGGCTTTTTTTATCGGCTTCAAATGGGTTTTATTTAACCATGCTAAATATTTCGGATAAAATTTGGTGTCTATAGCTGTCCTTTTTTGCTTATTTCTGAGAATCAGAAATAATGCAAAGATGAGGTTTTTACTGGTCTTAAATGGTTCTCATAAATGGTCTTGGCCTTTTGTTCGCAAATGAGTCCTAGATCAATCATGTTGAAAAATATCCTGGATAAAATTCAGTATTACACCATAGCAGCAATTGGTCTAGCACCTGTTTTACACTCTTGTATGCCTGTACCTTGTGCATCATGGGGCGTTTCACCAGAACATGATCACAACAATGACATAGGATGCTTGCATCACAAGATCGAATGCTCATACCAACACGTCTGAACCTTCCTCGAGGCTAACTTTGGCTCTAGTAGCACCCAGCACTAATCAACTTCTCTGGACCAACTTTCACTATCGACTTTGAACCAACTCCAAACATGTTCTGTTACCACTTATCATGGGTTGAGATTCAAGCTCTAGACTCATGCAACTCCAAGACCTGAGAATGGACTCATTCAACATCCCAGATTAGCTTAACACTCGGGCTGGTGCACGAACACTTAGTACTCTAGGGCCAGCCACCCAAGCTGCTATTAGACAAGAGTACACATAAAGTGTTTGATGGAAAGCTGAAGAAAAATAACAGATATAGGCAAGAGTAAACATGTATTACTCTAAGATGTGATGTGTACAATGAAAGTAAGGGCACCCTCTATTTATAAGTGAAGCCCTTTTATATCAATGGTTGATGTTGATCCTATCATAGGGCTCATAAAGAGTCCAGATATTACAAGAGATTACATACGATTACAATGAAAGTGATCTAATTTACATGGACTCTTATTAGAAAAGAGTTTAAACTAGATTGGACTTCTCTTTTAGCAATGCCTATGCAGGGCCCTTTCTTAGGCTTGCACTTAGATCGATTCTATCGTGCTTTGGGCTTACTTCTGAGCCTGTGCCTGGGTCTGTTTGAAACTTACTGAATCAAATCCCTTGGCTTGAGCACCCAAGCTTGTTTTAGCACTCACGCATCTATTCTATTCTAGGTCATGGTCCTGCCTCCAGGACCTCCATTGAACCTCTGGGTTAGTTTTTCCTTGCATTCTAACTTGGTACCCGAACTACTCTTTGGCTTAGAGAACTCTGGGCCTAGTCCTTCCTGCAGACTGTGACATTACAAACTGTCTATGGAGAAATGGACTCAAGAAAGGCTAACTTTAACTATGAGTAGTCTTGGTGCTACATGGACGCGTCATTTCAGTCTAAGAAAATGCACTTCAGGGCAATTGTCAAAGTTGCTATTAGACTAGGCTACATATAAAATGTTTAATGGAAAGCTCAAGAGAAACAATAGAGATAGGTAAGAATAAACTTGTATTACTCCAAGTTATGGTGTGAACAATGAAAGTGGGGCACCTTTACATATAAATGAAGCCCCCTTACATCAGTGGCTGATATTAATCCTATCTTAGGGCTTATAAAAAGTCCAAATATTATAAAAGATTACATAAAATTACAATGGACAGTTCTAATTTAAATGAACTCTTGTTAGAAAGAAGTTTGAACCAGGTTGGACTTCTTCTTCAACAGTGCTCATGAAAGGCCCCTCATTGGGCCTGTGCTTAAATAGGTTCTACCTGTACTTAGGTCTATTTGAAAGTGTCAAATCAAATCCTCTGGCTTGAGCTCCTCGAGCTCGTTTCAGCACTTGCGTACCCATTCTAGGTCATGGTCATGCCTTTAGGATCTTCATTGAACCTCTGAGGTTGTTCTCCCTTGCATTCTAACTTAGTCCCCCTTACCTTAGAATTGCTCCTTGTCTTTGAGAAAACCTTTAGGTTTGGTCCTTCTACGGACCGTGACATTTTTTTCCACTCATTCTAGCAATGTCTTCATTGCTAAAGGGATGTTGCACCTAGATTGCACGTCCTTGTGCACGTCAGCTTCATCTTTTAACTTGTGAACCAGATTTCCCAGGTTTCGGTCCCATACCCAAACAAGTACTCTGTCAATTTTTGCTATTCTCCCAAGTATCATCAACCTAATGCTACATTGGTCCCTTTTGCCTACACGTTTGATGCTTCTTCCGCTTTCTTTAAGTTACCTGCTGTACACTCTTTTTGAAGGGATCTAACTGCATCTCAGGACTAATATTGTGGCACTTAGCTGCCACTTTCCCCTTATCTCTTAGAGATGTTCCACCATCTCGATAAAATTGAAAAGCATCAAGCTGCATTGTCTTAGGCTCTTTCTGGTTCTCATCACCACTACTACTCTTGCCTATGGATAGCTCCTCTGTTTGGTTGATGGTTGAAAGCCTTGCAACCTTGAACACTTCTTGACCTTGTGCAGATCGACACACAAAAAGCAACTCAAGGGCTTCTTCTCCTTGTCCCTGCCAGTGGCTCTATCGACCTTACGAAATTAGAGCTTTCCCTCAACCCCTTCCTCCTCTAAGGAACTATCACCAGTGTTGTCCACACCTTGGTTTATATAACATATATCTTTTAGCCAAAATGATTGATTATAGGATATATACTAACACACTCATGTATGCCAATATGGTATGTATCTCATAACCTATCAATAGATCATAGGACATAAACTAACACACTCAAGTAAATTCCTAGGTGACTTGTGTTTGTTTTTGGTTTATGCAAAGGGAAATGCTAAAATGTAAAGAAATATTAATGCCAATAGTTCGAATTGAGAAATATTAAATTTTTATCCTCAAAATTTGTTAATTCGAATAATTTAACTTCGTATCTTTTGCAAAATATTCATTTAATCAATATATATGTTTTTATAAGTACAATATTTAATAAGTAAAACTCATAAATAAGTTACCCAAAAAAAAATCAAACCATTTATGCAACTAAAACAAAAATAGGACTATGGGAGTATATAGAATTTTAGTGGTTAGTATTTGAAATTTCATCTCTGGGGTTTCTGGTTCAATTAACCTTGGGATAAAATTATATGATAACAGAATACTCTTATGTAATGGGCAATTGGTCAAAATCTTTATACATACATATATATATATATATATATGTCAACTACAAAATATTTGACTTTTCTGCCGGCAACGTCCATGCCACTTTGCGTATTATTTATTGCATACCCGCCAAAAAGAAATTAAAATAAAAAAAAGGGTAAACTCCTCAGGGGAATTAGTAAATAACATAGTGAAGTGTAACCATCATGGTTTTCAAGGCCAGATCACCAGTCGAACCGATTAAACTCGTAATTTAGCATTTAAATCAATTCGATTCTCTTATTAAATTTGACGTATAATTAATTAGTTTTAAATTGTATTAAAATGACGATTTAGTTAATAAATCAGTGAACTGTTTAAGTCTTATAAAATTAATTGGTTTTTAAATTTGTTAATAAAAAAACTAAAATTATGATTAGTTTAATTTTTATAATTAAAATTATGAATTGTTGGGTTATTTAACAAAAATAACATATTTTAAAATTAAATTGAAAATAAAGAAGTTAAAATTTAAATAAAATGGTGTTGTCCTCCCCTATCCTTTATTCAGACTAAAGAAATAGTTGAAAAATCTTTTTCTTTTTAATACGAAATTTTAGAGTGTCTCTAGATTTTACTGAATCTAATTTTTTAGACGATTTTAAAAATAAATTACCTCAAATAGATCCAGTGCATTTAGAATTTTTTTCGAAATACTTCTCTCAAAAATCCAAATTTGGTTGATATTCGATAAGGAAATAGAGTTCATCTCCTTACTAACTCGATTACCTTTTTCAGGTAAAACTTTATTGCATCTTTAATTCCTTCAGAACAAACAAAACAAAAATTCAAAGAGACATCGGCAATGGCTAGTTTGAGTTACCGTTACACAAGTCCAAAACATGAGCTCAGCTAAACTTGGTTGAATTTTAGGTATTTGAAGAAACGACAAACAAGAAACTAAACAAATATGCTTAGTTGTTCCATACTTTGCTGTCCTCAAAACAATCCAAAAATCACGAGGGAATCATTTTCTCCATGGAAGGAGCTTAATCAGAGCAAGCCAATCAAAAATAAATTGAGTTTATTTAGGTCAAATCATTTTGCAAATTGGGCCTTTTTTTTAACAATTAGTAACTGAATTATCATTTGTTTTTTGTTTTTCATATTCTTAAATAAATTAGTGAAGTCAACGAATCTTTTGTCACATTCAAAGCGTTCGATCTCTAATTGCCATTTGCCACTTTCTCCCATGCCCAACTATACTTGGATATTTAATACTTTGTTATTATTTACCACATATAATTTCTCAAATCTAGGATTGAATATTAGCACCTAAAATTCCATCACCTAATTTTAATAGTCTTTTGTCATTTTTTTTTTTAATTTTGAGAGAAGAGAAATTCGAACTTCTTGTTTGAGTGATAAATATATACATTTATTATTGAGTTTACGTATACAATTTTTTATATTATAATTTAATATTATATGAAAATATCGATTTTTAATATAAAAGTTTAACGTTCTTATCTATAGAGAGAGAAATTGAGGAAAAACCAATTTGGTATTTTGGAAATAAAGAGTTTTATTTTATGTGATAAAAAGAGGACAATAAATCAAGAATTAAGATGTTCCAACAAATAAAAAAATAAATATTTAGTTTGATTTGAAAATGACTTAGGAATATATTTTTAACAAACAAAAAAAATAATAATCAACAAGTAATTGATTCAATTGGTTAAGATTTATCTTTTTTGATAAAAAATTTTTGAATTCGAATCATCTCGATAATTATTTGTTGAAGTTATCTCAAATACACGACATACAATCACTTATCTTAAATTATTAAATACAATGTATCTTATATTTTACCAAAAAAAAAAGGAAAATAAAAGACCAAATGTGTGCAAACACGTGAACATAAGAAAACACATCCAACTCCAAACCTTTGTCTAGCAAAAAAAAAAAAAAATTCAAACTCTTGTCGAGAGGATGTCATGAATTTAATGATTGTACCTTCTAGCAAGTTAGTGATAAAAAATAAGTAAAGGATAAATTATAAGTATGACAGCAAGAATTTGAGAAAGACGACAATTGGAATGGAAGGAAAGGACAAGGCAAAAGAGATAAACGTTAGAGACGCTGAGGTGGAGTATTTTGATTACTTGCAGACCAAATTTTAACAACTGTCACATGCTAAATTCTTATTGGCTCATTGTATTTAGCATATTGTTACGAAATTCTGGAATTTGTTATATATAGAACAAGTACTGTAATGATGAGACAATCTTTTAGAATGAAACATTTCTCTTCCCTCTCTATTCTCTATTTTGGTTGATTTTATTATTTCCTTCTTTGGTCTATTCTTCTCTCTTCTTCTTTAGTCATAGCTATTATGTGATAAATTGGTATCAGAGCTTTAAAAGATCCAACTAACATGGAAAAAGACCAAGTCATGTAAGAAGGATGAAATGCTTGACATCCTAAAACATCAAGGTCAAGCTCTACAAGTTCTAGTGGATGAATATATAGTTGTAAAATTAAGGGTGCTGAGATGGTGGTAAGAGCAAAAGAGAATTATTGAGACCAAGTTGAATGAGTTACATGAGCAAATCTGCTAGGAGTTTGAGCTACTAAATCCATATGCTGCCGTTCAAACTTCATCTGAGTTAGAAAGAGCCACAAAAATCAATAACAATTAACCGACAACACAGATCAACACAGATCTATTGGTCTAATTCCTCTCGCATTTCCTTACAGCAACCCAAGATCCCGACACAGTTCTGAAGAGCTAAACAACCGCACCACTAATAAAGTCGATGAAATCGTCAAACGAGGCCAAAACATCTACTTCCCTCATGAATTTGTCATCTCAATCCGACGGCCAGATGTGTAGTTATATTAGTTAAAGTTGGCTCACCTATCGGTTAAAGCATTGACTCTTTATCTGACCACAGGAAACTTCCGGACTGCATCATTAATGGTAGTAATGAATGGTACGAAAACACCAAGAGAAAAATCTAGGAAGTTTCCAAATAGATCTTCTTTATTTCAGAATGAGCGTTTTCGATTACGAAGAAGGGCCAGATCGTTAATGGTTTGTGGATTTCACCAAGCCTATTCGAATATTAAAGACACACTCGAAAATGTGGCAAACCCAAGTCGAAGATGGATCTTGTGTTACTTACATTAACGAAAGATAATCAGGTAATTTTGTTAAAATGGTTCATAATGGAATTGAATATGATGATATGCAGTTAATTTATAAAGCTTATTGTGTTCTTAAACAAGTTGGGAGTTTACTACATGGATTAATAAGAAAAGAATAATTGATGATGTTAGGCAAGCCTTATATGCATTAAAGATATGTAGTTATGCTCAACGGATGAATTTGTTGAGAATTATGAGTGTTGAAAAAGGATGGAATAGAGTTGGCTAGGAATTGGAAATATGGAATCTATGTGTAAAGCTTAAAAATCCCTGGCTGTTTTTAGGATGCTAGTTTTTTGGCATATGGTGATATTGTGATTGCATGTTGAGATGGAGTTATAAGAATTTGGATGGTAAATTAGAGTAGCATTGCAGATCCAGTGGAACCTGAGGTATATGCTTCAGAACTTTCCTAATACAAATTGAGTAAGATAATTATTGGTGGCTTGAAATTGGAAGATTTACCTGACCTTTAGGTTTTATAAATTCCATGAACTAATGATGGCGAGACAAAAATTGATAGAGAAAGAAGAGAAATATTTCATTCCAAAAGATTGTCTTCTTATTATAGCACTTGTTCTATGTATAACAAATTTCAGAATTTCATAACAATCTACTAAATACAAGGAACCAATACGAATTTAGCATGTAACGGTTGTTAGAATTTGTCTGTAACTAATCAAAATACTCCATCTCGATGTCTCTAACGACTATATCCTTTTCCTTGTCTTTTCCTTCCATTCCAATTGCCGCCCTTCTCAGATTCTTGTTGTTATACTTGCCATCTACCCTCCATTTCTACTCGATCACTGAGTTGCCCAACTGAATTTAATTGCAGTATAATCTACCAACCATCCACTGTTGTTCCTCGAGGAGATCTTACTTAGGTACAGAGGACTCTTTGCATAAATTCCAACTTCACCAATGCTGCTAAAGTCTTCTTTCACATTGACCACAAGTTTTATCTCATGTATGTCTTGAATTCATTTCTTCTCGATCAATGACTTGTTAGAAGTTTCAGCAATTGAATTCATGGCATTTGGTTTCACTGTCTAACCATATTCCAAAATTCCCACCTTTGTTGTTGAGCCCTACAACAGTGATCTCTTAACTCACTCTTTTCCGAAGCACACTTATGTGGCTGTTTCCATTGATGATGAAGCTCTTTATGACATTTGAAAAGTGCTCCCTTGACATTGAGCGCCATACCTACACTGATCGCAATCGCCTTGTTTCTCAGGTGGTTTCCTTATTGACTACTTCACTTAAGTTTGATGGTGTCTTGAGTGTGAATGCGACTGAATTTCAGAGCAACTTGGTTCTCTATCCAAGGATCCACTTCATTCTTTTCTCATATGCTCTAGTCATTTTTGCTTAAAAGGCTTAGCATGAGATGCTCTCAATTGCTGAAATTACCTCCAGTACTTTTGAACCTTCTCTATGATGGTCAAGCATGATCCTCGCAATGTCAATTATATGGTTTGTTGTTTGATGTATCGTGGTGATGTTGTATCTAAAGATGTTGATGCTACAGTTGCTATCACTAAGACTAAGTGCACCATTCAATTTGTTGATTGGTGTCCAAGTGAATTCAGTTACAATATTATCTACCAGCCATCCACTATAGTTCCTAGAGGAGACCTTGCTAAGGTATGGAGGACTATTTGCATGAATTCCAACTTCACCAATGTTGCTAAAGTCTTCTTCCGCATAGACAACAAGTTTGATATTTTGTATGCCTTGGTTCGCTGGATTATGGTAAAAGGCAAAATGAAGAATAAATTCATTGTAGAAAACGAATTAGATAAGCATGGAAAGCCAAAGGAATTGGTGAAGGTCAAAGGCTGCAACCATATTCTATTATATAAGTTGTTTAGTAGATGAGAACATCCTTCTAGGGAATTGTTTAAGCTCAACTCTAATGTATCTTTTGTTGCTAATCTTAGAAAAGTAGGAGCTGGTAATGTTATAAGATCTGATCAAAGGCTATGGATTGTGGGAGCTGTCCTTGGTCTTGTACCTACTACTGAGTTCACCTTTCTTATTTATGTCTCACCTGTAGGAAACTATTTTAAAAAAGGTGTTGCTACAATAAATTTATATTGAGCATGAATTGCATCGTGCCATTCCTGGCGACACTAGGGGTGTTAAAACTATTGGGAATTGTGCTGCGGTTTTGAAGGCACAACCTGTTGCAAAAGTCAAAGTCAAATGATATTCTGATGTCTTCTATCTTGATGGTGCTCATAAAAAGTATTTGGAGGAAATCTTTTCTTGCATGGTGAAGCGTAATGTCATCTTGAGTCCTTCAATAAAGGGTAATGTCATCTTACTAGGCATCACAAGAAATAATATAATTCATGTTACTATCACGTTGCTGGATAAGCTTGTTGAGTTAAAAATTGTCTAGAAGCCAAAAAACTCTTTAGACATGGAAGCTAGTACTTATAATCCATTGAATCAGTATCTGTGCTACCATGATCATAAAGGAAAAGCAAATTTACTCTCTAGAGTTGTGAAATGACAGGAGGCAACGAGTGGAAGCAAAAAAAAGTTGGAAGCTGTATTGGGTATTGGCTGTGAAGTGGCATCTGTATTGAATACTCAACTTCTGGTAGAATGGCCTAATTTAGGGCCGGATCATGTCATTTGGGATACTCAACTCTTAGCTTCCAATTTTTACCTTTTGATTCTTGGGAACAAAGATCAGCTGAAAAGGGGAAAATGTCATGAATTCAATGGTTGCAGCTTCTAGCAAGTTGGTGATCGAGAAGAAATGGAAGGTAAATAGCAAGTATGACAATAAGAATTTAACAAGGGCAGCAATTGGAATGGAAGGAAAAGGAGATGCTCGTTAGAGACACTGAGGTGGCGTATTTGATTAGTTATAGACCAAATTCTAACAACCGTCACATGCTAAACTCTTATCGGCTCCTTATATTTAGCAAATTTTTACAAAATTGTAGAATTTGTTATATATAGAACTAGTGTTGCAATGACAAGACAATTTTTTGGAATGAAATATTTCTCTTCTACTCTATTTTCTATTTTGGTCCATTCTATTTTCTCCTTCTCTGATCTATTCTTCTCTCTTCTTCATTAGTCACAGTTATTTTATGATAGCTATGTGATTGATCATCTATGTGAATCTATTATTTTTAAAATTATTTTAAATTTGATTAAAAGTTCTTAAAAAAAATAAATTCTGGTCTACAGTAAAACTAAGTTCAAGATTCGGTTATGTGTAAAGAAAGTTTTAACACCCCATAATGTCCAAAATTTGTATCAAATTAATCTTATGTTATCTTGTTTAATCTTTAATTCAAATGATCTTTTTTCCTTATTTATTAATCTTAATATTTAAATATTGAAAAAAAGGGTATTTAGGTTTTTAACAAAAAAAAATTTTCCTTACTTCATAAGTATTCAAAATAAATTAGTTGTTTAATTGAAGAGGTTTTTTTGTCAGATTTATTAAATATCTTATGACAAAGAAACCAATTTATTCTCTTTTATTTATATACAAATATTAATTACAAATAATGATACAAACATATTTACAACTTTTTAATCATAAAATAATATATTTACACTTTTTGCTAAAAATTCAATTCAATTTTTATTTTCATCAATTAAATCAATAGATAAAAAAATCGAAATAAATAAATATGTAAGCAAAATAATTTTATAAAAGAATTATTATCACAAATTTTATCCTAAATCATATTAGACAGCAAATAAATATAATATCATAATAAATAAAAATAAAATAAAGTGTACTTAACCAATACTTTTAGACTAACTCAAATAAAGTTTACTGCCAAAAAATTTTGTTTGACTCTTTTTGTTGAAATGTTGTATGTATGGCTTTTTTTATTTGTATTTATTTATTTATTTATTTATTTTTGTTTTGTGATTCTTCTTGATTGTTGTTGATTGCTCAATCGTTTATTGCCTTGTTGAATTGCCTATTGTTCTTGTAATATCGCCTTCAATTGCTTATTAATTTTAATTTTTCCCTTTTCCTGAGAACTTCTCTCTCAAAACTCAAAATTTTGTATTTGTTATTTTTATTGTGTATTGCTTGATGATTATTGTATTGTTTCTTTTTTTTTAACTTGTAATTTAGCTTTTATATAAGGATTGAGTTTTTTTTCATTATAAAAATTTTAATACTAACTAAATCTATTAAGATTATGTTAATTTTTTTTTTGTAAAAACTTGATTCTCAAAAATTATCAAAATCAACTCAAGTTTTAAATTTCAAATACAAATAAAATCACAATCTTTAAAAAAAAAATCAAATTTTATGCTTATTTTTTACCAAATAGCAAAATAAAAATAAATTAAAAAACACTTTTAAATCTTTAAATTTAAATTAAAATTGGATAAAACAATTTCACAAGCTATTATTGAAATAATATTCAAAATTCATTGAATATAAAAAAAAATTCCGAACAAAATGAATTATCTACGCATTCTATTATATTAAATGATTTCTCTTGCTTCCTATTCATACAAAACATGAACTCTGATTGGTGATTGGGTCGATTCAATGACTCTAAATAAATTAATCATTTTAAACATTTTTCAATAAACAATTGCTCCACACCAAAATGTCAATTGTTTATGCTCTCGAAATATGAATTTAAACAAGCATGATCACTTAAACTTGAAAATTCCATGATTACCAAGTAGGACAAGTGCTCAACATCATGATTTTGGAAATCCCAAAATGGTGTATAAAACAAATACTACTAAATTAAATAGTCATCCCAAAACTACACATTCGGGGTCCTATGTATACTATTAATTATATGCAATTATAACGTACAAGTACACTGGCAATGTATTATAAATGCAATTGAAAAAAAAAAAATCTTTGTTATGATTATTATTCAACATCTTTCATCTAAAACATCAACACATGGAAACTGCAATTCTCAGTCACTGCTTTTCATTAAAAATTATTAATTTCCTCATATCTTTGTCTTATGCTTGTCTTCATGATCTCTAACATTTTTTAATGATCATTTACCCCACATCTTATTCCCATAAATTCATGCTCCCCCATTTCAAATTAAGAAAATACTTATTCAAAAAAATAATAATAACATTTAAGTATTTTGGTTCAATTAATTAGAGCAAGATTACAAAATAATTAATATTGGTTTCGTGTAGCTGTAGTAAAATGGTTACCACTACTTGCATAGGTTTTTTGGTTTAATAACAAAGTCTTAGTATGGATGAATTTCACAAATAGGTGGTGATGATATTCTAAATTTTAAAAATTCAAACCAATCTTTTCTTAAACCTAATTGATCTTAAATAAATTTTACTAATTTAGTTCAATTCCATTTATTAATTTTTGAAAATTACAAATTTTAAATTATTTGTTATTATTTTCATATTATTTTTAATATATTTTAGTAAATTTATTTTATTTTATAAAATTTAAAATTTATATAAAAATTAAAAAAATAATTTGATTCTATTCAAATATTTTTTAATTTTTTATTTCATGATAAGAAAATCATTTAGAACGAACTGAAATATTTAACCTCCCATCAAAATTGAACCAAATAAAAAACCAATTTGAACCTATTGCAATCATTTTGATTTTCTAATTTTTTTCCCTCACCCTTGTAGAAAACCCCTCTAACAATATATTGAAAAGCCACTAAACCCCTTTTGCTTCATAGCAACTCTTTACCCCTTGGCTTTAAAGAATCTATTCTTAGTGTTTCTTTATGTAAACCACTAACTAATTTAAGATCTATTTCTCATCACTCAGACATGCTATTGCTACTCTAATGCTATCCCCAAATAGACAAAACAATTAGCAAAATGATATGACCCAATCATACATTTTCTCTGGCCAAAGGCTTTCCAATTTTGCATTAAAATTTTAAGATAATTGAAATCAAAAGATCAAAATATGTCATATATAATTCCTTGTACCCTTTAATTTTTAAAATTTTAATTCTTTTAACATTATTTAAAACAATTTAATTCTTGTAATATTACTTTTTAAAAATTTTAATTTAATCATTAACAATGCACAAAAATTAAAATTTTCAGATAATATTATAAAAATTAAATTTCTAAAAATCGAAAAATACAAAAAGCTCCTACTACACATTTTAACCAAATGAAAACTAAAACCCTTGTTTCTTTCTTTCCTTTCCTTTTTTTTTTTTACCTTTTGCTTTACTGAATCTAAAAGAAAGGCGCTTTATTGCTACCTTGATGTGATTTACAGTTGTGCCAAAACCACTTGCAGGTTCACTTTAGCATCATCAACGAACAAAGCGCACGTTAGCACACTACGGTCTCTATCTCTAAAGCTAACAAAATTTTAATTCCATTCTTTTCTTCCAAAAATTATAATATTCCAATATAATTAAAAAAAAAAGAAAAAAAAACAACAAAAAAGTTACACAGAAAAACAAATACCAAAAAATCACTTAACAAAAACGCTACATTTTTTTGCACATAATTTTAGATTTAATTTCAATTCAAAATTATCAAAAATTGAAAAATATAGTATAATTTACTCTGGAATAGTAACTAGCATCGGTCGCCAAGCTCTCCTTAATAACCTGTATCGAAACGAAGCCGTTACGGGTCTCAAGGAACCGGAGCCCCGACTTGAAATCCCATCACTGGAGTTAACGGTAACCGGCAATAAATCTTCTGTTTCTTCTTCACAGCTTTTGTTGTTACTATCTCTTTCTTCAAACGGCGGCGACGCCACGAAGAGTTCCTTTAATTTTCGCCTGCTTTTTTTCCCGTTGGAGTTTTTCTTGCTGTCGGCGTTGGAGGTGGTTTGCGGTTGCGTAGGTGGGGGAGGAGGAGGAGGATCGAAGCTGTCGTCGTGGCGTCGGTGAAAACGGCGACGTTCGGGGGCGGAAGAGCGGTTAAGGAGCATGCGGAGGGTTTTGCGACGGCGGAGGTGGACTACGGGGCTGCTGGTGGGACTACGACCTGGGCTCCCAGCGACGGCACACTGCGTCGCCAGAAGCTTGAATTTGTGAAGAGTCGCCATTTCTTTGAAGCGTTTTTCTCTCTCTGGAAAGCCGGGGCATTTAGAGAGAGTGAGATCTAAAGAAAAAGAAAACAGTTAGCATTTGATTCTTTGTATTATTAATTAAAAAAATTACCAGATTTATTTTTTATTTATTTATTTTTTTAAAAGGGTAAAGGGGAGAGCATTTTGTTTGGATTGTGGAGTGCTGATTACCGGTATGTGTTTGGGCCTGTTTGGTAATTTGATCATTTATTCGACACGTGGAAGGCAATGAGGGGCTTTGGAATTTTAAGCTTGGAGCAATGGATGGGGACTGCACTAGTCGGACGAAAGTCTTCAAAAGGCCATGGTTTGGAGAAAGAGGTTGGGTTTATTCAAACAGCAAATGGAGGCTAGCTAGAAAAATACCTAAAATATAAAATATTTAAATGGTTCAATATTCTAAAGTTTGGAATATTTTTGCTTAAACTTTATTTGACAAATTTAGAATATATTAAATTGTTCAAGAATGATTCAATCCGGATAAATCCAACCAGAAACACAAAAGTTCTTTTTTTTTAGGTAAAACATTTTTAATTAGTTACTAATAGTATTTAGTTTTGTAACTAGAGTAGTTGTTTCAAATTATACAAAAATGGAAAAGAAAAAAAAGAACTTTTTTAAGTGAAACATTTTTAGAAATTTATCTTAAACAATACCAATAACACATTAAGCCTTATATTTCATATTTTGTAATAGTCGGTTGCATGAAAAACTAAATAAAAAAATCAAATTAAGTTGTAATTTTAAATTTTTTTACGTCACTCATTTCTATTAACAATTACTTTTTCATCTGATTTTTTGACTATCATATCATTTTTTTATTACTTATATATATCTTTCGTGATTTATTTTTAGATGTTTTAATTTCTTATAGATTTGAAAACTCAATTCTCTTAAGCGGTGTACAACTAGACTTATATTCTACATATCTAAACCATTACAAACGGTCTTCTCTCATATTCTTTTCAATTCAAATTGCTTTTAATTTTTTTCGAATCTCTTTATTTTTTATTTTATATATTTTAATTTTATCACACATCTATTTAAACATTCTCACCTCTGTTACATTCATTTTTTTCTTATGTTATTTTTTAATAACTAAACTCTTATTGTATATTATCACACTGCCAGTTTCAAATCTGGTGAAAAGAGAAAATTTACGATAGGTTGATAATCAAGATAAACCATAATCAAACTATAATTAAAAAAAATTTTATCTTAAAGAAAAGAGATTTTTTTTATTGCGATGCAAATGGATTTTTGAATATCTAATTACCAAAATATAATGCCTAAAATTGAAGAAGGATTGAATTACATTTACTTACTTGAACCAAGATTTGAAAATGAGAGTTAAAGAAAAAATTTTGATTTTTTAGATATTTTAATGTAAATTTTGTGTTAAATAAACTTTAATAGAAGTATTTATAAATTTCCACTAGTGTTTTAAACACCTTTTTATGAATTAAAATCAAGAATCGTTATTTTTAAAATGAAAGATCATATTCAACAGATAAATTTTTTAATTTTCCCCAAAAGAAATTTGAAAATCCGATAATGGTATTCGATTGTTCTAAACAAATTTTTAAGCAAAGTCTAAAATTCTGTTGAGTATTCGACTTCTTCTTTTAGAACATTTGATTATTTTAGATAAATTTTTAAATGAAAATTAAAATTCAGTTGAGCTTTCAATTTATTTCTTTAGAGTATTCAATTGTCTTAAGCAAAATTTTATACTAGAATATAATTTTTATCCTGAAAGTCAACTACTATATTTGAGCATTCAACTGCCCGTGACTAAAGTTTAAACATAATGAATGAATAGTCGGAGCAGTTAACTACTTTTAATGAATAGTCAATTGTTCTTGCTTATTTTTTATTGCAAAACTTATTTTATTCTTCTATAAAGATTGTTATAGCTAGTATTTTTTAATTAATGTGATTACTAGCTATTGTAAACTTTGAAGCTTGATTTTTATTATTTTATCCTTTGATAAGATAAACCTCTCATTGGGTAAACCTTTTAACTTATATGAAATTATTCAAGTGAAATTTATGATTTAAAAAAAATATATTTAATAATTTTAATAAAAAATTAAAATTAATAGATTGATAATATTTAATGTGAAAATTAATAATATGTAAAAAAATATTAAAAATATTGTTCATACTAAATTTAATTGATATTTATTTAAAGATAAAAATTTTATTAATATTTTTACTAAAAATATTTATCTTAAAAAAATCATAATTTTTTCAAAATTTACACACTTAGCATGTATAACGAGATTTTTTTCATTTATCAATTTTAATTTTTACTTAACTAAGTTTTAATAAAAAATTTCATGAATTTCATATAAAAATATTATCTAAGTCTTCTCTCACAAGACACTAAACGAGGATGAATTGTTTTTTCTCAAAAGGATATGGGATTCCCATAGATGGATTTTTGTTAGTACAAAGAGCTTTTGCAATTATTGTCTTTTGACAGAAAGCACCTCGGATAAGAAAGGATAAGCTCTTGCATATAAATTACAATCCAATCTTTAGCTATCAATAATGTGAGATTTTCCCCGTCAATCAACAAAGATGATTTTCAAATGTGAGATGATGGGGGATTTGTGAATCAGATTTGAGGACAATTAAGTTCAAAATCGAAGATTTTATACTAGTAAATTATAATTTACAAGTAACAATGTTCTAACACAGTTTATAATGCATTTGTTCGCTAAATATCAAACTGCTGGATGCCCACATCCTACAGCCACATGTTTTTAAGTATTTTCTATTACTCGATCAACACTTTAGTGCATGTCCACAAGGTACAAGGCATATATATTACCGTTTGAAGGAGAAATTCCTGAACTGAGAATGCTGCTGGCATGCATGCTCCTCTATGATTCCACAATAAAGAGCAGAAAGCTCAGATTACATCGATCTTATCTGCAGCTGGAAAACAAAACACAGGAATTAGGTGTCGATTTGCGTTTTGTCATATGCTTTCTAGCTGTTGTGCGGTTCAGCCATTTTCCTAATGCAGAAATCAAATTGGAACAGTATAGATAGCATTAATTACCATTAATGTATAAGACATAGATCCCAAAACATAAACATAACATGATCTTGCTTGAGCTGGATCCATCTATTATATACTTCATGTTATAATCATACAATGCTTTTAATTCTCTACCATAAAATTTTTGGAGAAAAAAAGATAAGAAGATATCAACTATAGTTTGAAACTAAAAGGTAGATTTGATAATTTTAAATACGACACTATGACATGACAGGTAAACGGTATGAAATATTATATATATATATATATATAAACGACATGGCTTAAAATTTTAGCAAAATTGTATATAAGTTTGACAAAAACTTAAAAAAAAAATGTTTTATGTTTAGCATGTGACGAAAATTTGATATGAAAATTTTCATATTTTATACGTGATTGAAACGAAATAAATATGACATGAATACACAAATTGCCACTACTGTAATTAGGTGTAGTAATAGTAGAGCTGCTAACCCATTTATCAGTCTCTGAATCTGGAGAAAGTGGAGGAGGAATGTGCTTCAATAGTCCAACATCATCTGATCTAATATCCACCACATCGGCTTCTGATCTAATATCCACCACATCTGCTTCTGACCTTATATCCACTACCTCTGCTTCTGACGTTATATCCACTATCTCTGCTTTTTTTACCACCAATTCGCCATCCTTAATTCCTCTCAATGCCTCCAGCACTTCTTCCATTGAAGGTCTCATATCCCTCTCCTGTTGCAAACACCGGAAAGCCAATTCTGCAATTGCTGTAATCATTGTTTTCAAAGCATGATCATTCTCAAACCCAAGTGACGGATCAACCAGTTCATGCAATGCATGATTCTGGATTCTGCTGATAGCCATGTTAGCCAAATTAATATCATGTCTGTGCCTATTGGTATCCACAGCCTGTTTTGCTGAAATAAGCTCAATCAAGACCACTCCAAAACTATAAACATCACTTTTCTCAGTGAGCTGGTAGCATTGGTAATACTCAGGATCAACATAGCCAGGTGTGCCTTGTGGAGCAGTCGAGACATGAGTAACATCATTAGGAAACAATCGTGAGAGACCAAAATCAGCCACTTTTACATGGCAATCTTTGTCTAAGAGAATGTTGTTGGTTTTGACATCACGATGTATAATATCTGATGAATGGAGGTAAGCCAGTGCATTTGCTGTCTCTACAGCAATACTCAACCTAACAGGCCAAGCAAGCAAACCGGAATTTGACAGCTTTCCATGTAAATGATCAGCCACAGTTCCATTAGGAATGTACTCATAAACAAGGAGAAGTTCTCTGCTACGTCTTGAGGTGCATCCATAGAGTGTGACAAGGTTTGGATGGCGTATGCGAGTGAGGATTTCAATTTCGTTCATGTACTGATCAACACGCTTGAAATTGCTCTCGAATAGGCGCTTAACTGCAACTACACGCCCATCATTGAGTACACCTGATCAAGCAAATCGTAGGACAGTTAAAATAGAAGAAATAAAATACTTAAGACCAGATCCACATACATATAGGTAGGATTTCCACCCATAAAGATTGAAAAATAAGAAAATTTAAAGAAAAATTTTCCGCTGAACACCTCCAATTTTTTCAAGACATTCTTTTCATCAATAAAATTAGTAAATTAAGTTTTTTATATAGTATAGTAGACACACCCGAAAAAAATCCTGGATCCGTCATTACTAGAAATATAAGAAAATTAAGTTTTAGAAGTTAATTTCTTACCGTAGTAAACAGTTCCAAAGCCTCCTTCTCCAAGTTCTTTAGAAGGATTGAAATTATCAGTGGCTTCCTCAAGTTCTTCATAGCGAAAGACATGAGCTCCAAAGTAGGTGCTCCGTTTTTCAAGGTCATCTAAATTTGAGGTGGGATATGAAGGAATGCTTTGAGACAGATTAGTTGTAGAAGTAGGTGGTCCTTTGCTTGTGCTCGAGGGAGGTGTAGGAAGGTCTCTGCTCTTATCTTGGTCTGCAATTTTCTTTCTCCGTTGTTGCCTGTAGCGTAAAATTCCCATGCCCAGTAGTATACCAACTATAGCTGCACCAGCTATTGCAAGGCCTAAAGATCAAGCAAGAGATTGCTCAACTTCTTTTCTGCAACACTAACATTTCTGGAAACAATTGAAAATGTTAATAATGGTACCGAATAATACCTATTGGAAGGCTGACATCCTGCTTGTTTGTATCTGCAAAACAGTAAAAAATCTCAACATGTTAGTTGAATATGAATGGTTCATAATTTGAATGCAATTAAATCCTAAATTAACAACAAGCTGTAGCCCACGGCCAATGTATGCCAGAACAAAAGCATTGAAAACTGGATTACTACATATTATGTGCTCTGATAACCATTCCAGACAGTTGAAAGCTTCAGCACTGTTGCCTGATTGGTGACCGAAGCTCTGGCTTCAAGATAGTTGAGTTCTTAGTTTATATATTTTGAACGTTACTTTTTAAGTTAGTCAAGATGCAGAGACCCATCAAGATGCAGAGACCACATAAAAGCCAATAGATTTAGTAGCATTCAAGGCACACTTCAAGGGCCCTATATGAAACATCCTGGCAAATGAATTCAACCATTATTTCTTGTCACCTGTTTGCCCCATAATATTTTAACTATATATGACTGTAATTCAAAACTAAAAGGATGTTTTGGGGCTAATTGGCAATTCAGAGCATTCAAAATGTTTCAATTTGAAGCAGAGGCTCTAACCAAGAGATCATCACCAACAGCTATGCAAGATAATTTGAGCTTCCCATAAATTAAATGAATCAAAACAAAGGGAAACCTATAAAAATCCAACTCAATAGCATTCAAATTCTTCCGAGAGAAATGTAGGCCAAGAACATGACTCTTCCATACACAAATATCAACCAGAACAGAAAAGTTTGAAAAGAACGAAGCAGAGCTAAGTCGAACTCCTTAAAATAGCAACTTCAAAAACCTTAAATACGTCAAAAATACCTTTCGTGTCACAAATCCTATCACCACAAATACAAACAGCTCTACCCGAAAGCCACCCACACTCCCCACCAGAATCAGGACACTTGGAACACTCATCGCCTTGAGGAATAGTATAATTCACATCAAACCCTTCCATCAAAACCTCCCCAAGCAATGATCTATTCCTTAGAAGCGCATTCACTGCACTTCCCAGTATCGGCACTATAACACTAACATTGCATTGTATAATTTTAAACACTGGATCACTCGGAACTGGACCAACAACGTAGTAAGCTCCAGTATTGTTACATGAGAACAAGTTAAGAGGATGGAACGAGGAAGAGTTCAGGGAGTAACAACCGTAAAAAAGCGTTAAATTTTGGTTCGCTGAAGTTAGGGTGAAGATAGTGGAATTTAGAGTGGTATTAGTAAAATTTAGCATGCATGGGATTGGGTTGTTGTAAAGGTCAGATCGGGAGAGTGTCATGGTTTGAGTTTGGGGATCGAGTTTGATTACTCGGTAAGTCAGTGAGTCGGATAGTAACTCGAGGATGGTGTTGTTTGAGCAGGTCAGGCGGAAACCGGGTGGACCACAGTGTGCTGGACGTGGGCCGCCGGTGAATGGGTAGCCAAGGTTTGTTATTTCGCCGCATGAGAAGGTCTGGTTGCAGCCCGACAAGGTGGAGTTATCGGGCAGAGGAAACGCCGTCGTATGGTGGAGGAAATGGAGGAGGAGGAGGAAGAGGAGGGGAGGGGTAGGGATTGGATGCATGGGGGAGGATTGTGTTGGAGGGGAGGGAGTGAGATGGCAATTGATAACCAGGGTGGCTAAGTTGTTGGGTGTTTTGACCTTTGACCACAAAAGGCTTAAATTGTTGACTTAGATTTCGAAAGGAGGCTTGGGTCTAGAAACAGGGGGGAAAAAAAATCAAGGCAGGTTTTATTTGTTAGCCCTTGTGTTTGGGCTTTGGTTGGTCAGTTGGTATTGGTAATGTGACATCTTTGAATAGTTCAATAACAGGTTTGAACGAGGATTAAAATAAAGTTTGAGACAGATGGAAAGGCTGTTGGAACTATAGTTTATTAGGAAAGTTGTTGGAACCTTTCGGTGTGCTTGGGTGAAGAGCAGGTTGGACTTGGCAAAGCTTTTGGTGAAAGGTCAATGACCAGTTTTGAAGAAAAAAGAGAAGTTGCTCTAACAATCTGCAATCGGCTGGCAGCTGCACAAAACATTACAGTACATGGCTTTGGTTTGTGACTTTATTTACTCAACTTATGAAACCATTTTTTAACTGATAGTAGTATATTTTGAATAAACAAAAACAACCTTTGAAATCATATTTGATTTTCTAATAAAAGTAAAAGATTGACTCAATAGCTAAGAGTAGGGGTGAACTCAAGTCCAATTGAGTGGGTATACTGTCAAGATCAAAATTTTGGTTTTTACTCGAAAATTCAACATTCAAAATTAAATCTATTTCAATCGAATTTTATTTTTATACTTAGAGCTCGGTTTGATAGACTCAATTGAGCTCGTTAAAAATATAAATAATTATATTAAATATTATATTTTTATCGTTTATGTATATTTATTAAATATATTAAAAAAATAAAATTTTAATTAAATTTATAAACTTTTCAAATTAAATATTAAATTATTTGAACTCAATTTCGTTAATTATTCAAGTACTTTAAATACAATAATAAATGAATCAAGTTTAAATTTTTTTTAATTGAATTTAAATAACTCATAAATAATTTGACTCATTTACGTCTCTAATTAAACAATAAAAGAATTATACTAAGCTTACAAACTAAAAAAGAAGAATCTATAATATGCAGAGGTATGTCACACGAATATAAAGTCTCTCACATCTTTAGAACATTTCATTATTCGTACGATACGAGTATGATAATTCAATTTTCAAAATTAAAATAAAAAATTATTAAAATATCATGTATCCATGTGAGACACGCACATATGTCCGATGGCTCTATCTCGAGTTCATGTAATATAAAAGCTGAGTCAAATTCTGAATCGAACACCTCTTGAAAAAAATGAAAATTTTGAAAAAACAGAGAAAACAGAGAGGACAAAAAACAAATGGAAAACGTTGAATTTTTGAGCTTAGCTAGTTGCACAAACAACTGATATCATAAGGCGTCTAAAGCTTGTGGCTGTGTGTGGTCAACTTGAATGGCATAAAATAGCCGACAAGAAAGTTTCAAGATGAGACGCCACTGGGAATCCAGATAACAAATTAAATGTCCAAATCAACCATGAACTTGTGGTTCCTATTAATTAAGCACTTATGTAACACACCTTGAATCTAGAAGGGCCTCGTTAGTCTTCCTATTCTAGTGCTTGAAATACATTTTCTATACTTCTATTGGCCAAAAACTTAACTAAACCAACCTAAATTTATTTTTAAATCAATTTGATTTTTATTATTATATTTGATGCTGTTAGAATTTGAATTTGATAATTAAAATTAAAAATTTAATATTTTATTAATACATTACGTTATTATTAGTAAAATCATATTTTAATAATAAAAATATTTTAAAAAATAAAATTAATTAAACTTAAAAAAAACTCGATAAATGAATATTAAGATATTTAAATTCAGCTAGTTAAATAATCTAACTCCATTTACTATAACTTGGTTTCCTAATGGTCGAGCTAAATTTAAGTTCTTTTCAAACTGAACTTGAGTAGCTCTCACGAATAACTGTCAAATATACGCCCCAATTTGGAGTAAAGGTGAAAACAAACTGAAATTTTCATACCAAACATGTTGAGTAGATCACACTGTCAATCAAGAAAAAGGAGGTGGATGACTATGGGAAAGGTACAATTAGAGCTTCCGACTGATAGGTTGGAGCTTGTAGCGGAGGTAGAACAAATTTAACAACAGATGTAAACGTTTTAATGATGAATTATAGAAGATTTCAGTTTGCAGCCAAAGAAAACTGTTTCTGTTTAGGAAATTCTGATCACTAATGCTAGCCGGAGGAGTTTTAGTCATCCTGATTGTAAATCTCAGGCGATTTCAAAGAGATTTGGATACAAAAAACACTTTCACAAACTTTTCATGATGAGCTATGGCATTATGGATATGCATCTACCATTGGAATTTAACTTTCTTAAGAAAAGATTTCGATCAGGATGGGCAGGTTTAAAGTTAAAAGCTAGGATGTGGAGTTTGTAGTGGGAATGGAAGAAATTCAACGGTTGAAGCTGTCAAAGTGTCAAGTTAGTCAATAAATAGAGGAGAAACAATTTCTCTTTGAAAATTTCCATAACTACTGCCTAATGGATACATACTCAAGAGATATATAACTAACACTATTTTTTTTTTTTTTTGCACATAGGAGGTGACAATAGCAAAATGATTGAAGGTGTTGGGATTTAAATTTAAATTTGTTAAGTGTTAATTATTAAACTAATTGTATGAGGCAACTAAATTAAACTCTAGATTCGTACCTAATCCTATTTTTGAATACAAAGGATTGCTTCCGGGTAATTGATTTCATGATGATGATGATGTTAAGGGGTTGATATATAGACAGATATATAGTTTGGATCTAGTGAAATTTGGATACATTATTCTGTCAGAAGACTCAGCACTACTGGTGAAGAAATGAATAAAATTAATCCTTTCCATTTTTTTTTTCTCTAAATAGCAGGCTAATGGACAGTACTAATGATCGATCTCTATCATCATCCCCACTTAATGAATAAAGAATCAGAACAAAAACTATATCCACCTAACACTTAATTGTTTGGACGAATGGAAGAAGAACGACATCCTAATCAAATTTGTTTTCTGGTTTCCGGCTTGGGTTCGCCAAAAGGCCTTAATAAATGAGACTAAAAGCTGCTGCATGACTCTTGGAAATGAGACTAAAAGTAGGAGATTTTAACAGGCATAGCGTATAAGAAGGAAGATATACCTGGGGAGCTTGAGGAACAAACGTCCAGATACGATCCATTTGAGCAGTAACATAAAAATCCACCCAAGGTGAGGTTGTACCCACACTGCCCACGAGAGTTCAGACACCGATTACAGAAAGTATCGTTTGCAGACCAGCGAAGCTCAAAACCAGCTGTAAGCGCTTCTAGCAGAGTATCCGAATTTCGATTTGCCTCCAACGACTGAACTTGTGAATTCAGGACAGGAATAATGACACTGTTGTTGCAAGATCCTAAGGATGTGCTTATTAAAGTAGCAACGCTCTCCAAGGACGTTTGTGTGATATTCCTTGTAACATAATAACCTATGACATCTGTTGAGTTTATTGTGCAGTTAAATTGACTTGAAATCCACTGAAGATCTTGTAGACCTGGAACTGTAAGGGTATGACAACCATAATACAGCCTTATATCCAGAGTATCGCTGTTGATTTCAAAAGGGCTGTTAGTGAAAGTGGAGTTGATGAGAGAAGTTGGACAAATACTGCCAGAATAATCAGCTCTAGCTACTTCAAGGACTTGAGAATCATATATAGACCGGACATGGTAAGTAGCTGAATTGATTGTAATCTCTGGAGTATTTTGATTGCAATCCAGCCTGAAGCCAGGGTAGCCACAACTTTCTGGCCGATCCAATCCCCAGAAAGGATAACCAATATTCTGAATGTCTCCACAAGAGAATCGTGCACTGCAGCTCGAAATATTCCCATCATTGGCAAACACAGATTGTGCGGTAAGAATCAGGATCAAACTTATGATCATGAAGAACCAAAACTTGGATGGCAACAAAGGGGGATGCATTTTCGGAGAAAGCGGGATCAAGAGACGACTTGGTAGAGAACAAAAAATACTTAGGATATAAAATGAGAAGTTGAAGATGAATTGGTTTTAATCATGATAATCAAGTTGGTGGTCTTTGACGAAGTGAAGGGTGAAATTTTTCAAAAGGAAGCTTCAATTGGCAGCATTAAGCACCGGTCAATGGAATTTTAGGTAGCCTAGAAATAATATATAGTAAATGTACGTAACCTAGTCTAATTTATAGTTGTGAACCACTCGATATATACATATATATATATATATATATATATCTTTGAGTCGCTTGTGGTAAATCTTTAATTCTATATATTCTAGCTCTCTCAACTCCCAAGACTCAGAAATATAAACTCAGCTCGAGTGCTTAAATAGTCAAAGAAACCGGCAACTGGAAAATACAACTGATTTTATAATTGAATAAATCAATATCTAAATAGACTAAATGGTTTTCTTGGGCTTAGAATTACCAAGGTCAACAAGATGACACCAATCTTCTAAAGTTTTGGTGCTTATACAATAATCCTAACATCCAGGGCATTGATTTTAGGGGATATTGAACTAATGTCACACAGTTGCTCAGTAAAAGAATTCAGGATTGGTTTGAATCCTATTGAGAGCAATCCAGAGAAGAAGTTATGGTTCAAGGTTGAAATTATTTGAGGAAGAACCATTATCAAAGCCTAAAAATCTCCTAACAGAAGAATGTGATTAATCTGAAAGATACAAGGGGATATGAGCAGAATCCTTGAAATTCTAAAGCCTAGAAAAGCAAGCATAAGATCAGGGGAGACATGGGATTTGATGGGCAAATAGAGGAAGTTTGGTCCCTATGCATGTTTGAATTACAATCTGAAGCTTCATTTATAGTCAGCTACTGTGTTTTTCTGAGCATGGAGATACTGCTTTGTAGCCTCCCGCAAATGGTGCTTTCAGCATCCAGCAGTGATCAAATGTATGAGCAATAAAAAAGGGGGAAATATTTCATTTTGGCCTGCTGATGGAGTTTGTAACTGGAAAGAAAACAAGCGACAAATGGAATTAGAGGCTGAATTGGTATCAGATTTTGGGGAAATCAGCCGGTCAAAATATTGAGAGTTAATGGAGTCATCTCATTAACTGCTTAAAGAGAGTAGGATTACAAACTCATGCTGCAAAAGCTAAATTTGATGCAACTGCTATGAAACATTGAATAGCGGAACGAGCCAGACCAAGAGGGTTATGACACTCTGGAAAGGGTTATCTTCTCTCAGGAGTCAAGATACTATTCACCACCAGGAAGTTTTCTAAAACATACAGCTGAACAAAATTACAGTAGAAGAGCTTGAACATACCTTGTGTTGTCGGTGAACATGTGGTTTCACTAGGTTGATCACGGCAAAAGCAAATGAAACTATTTGTAGTCTGATTATATCCGCAAACCCCATCAGAATCTGTGCATCTTCTGCATTGATCACTATCTACTTCCCATTGCAATTCAAAACCCCCCTTCAAAGCATCATTCACAGTCAATGGGTTCACCACTAGATTCTGAGCTGCTGCTTCATAAATTGGAACTATGACACTTCCATAGCATGCCGCCGGGCGAGGATCAACCAGAGGATTTACGATAGCATATGACACATCCACATAGACACCATTTATGGTACAGTTAGTTATAAAATTAAGCAACGAGGTTAAGCAACCATAAAATAGGGTCAGGTTTCTGAGGTTTGAGCCAAAATCGAAGTGATTGAAGTCGATGGTGGTGTTTATTAGTTCCGTTGGGCAATAACCATTCCAGTAATCCTCTCTAGCAACATGAAGAATTTGCTGTCGAGGGTTTACATCAAGAATTCGTAACGTATTTTGACCCATCGTAATCTTTGCTACTTCATCTTCGCACTTCAGCTCGAACCCTGGTGGGCCACAGTAATTTGCACGGTTCATTCCCCAGAAAGGGTAATCAAAAGCTGTGCTTCCACATCTTATGGTTGTCCTGCAGTCTGAGAACCGTGGATCATCGACGCAAAGAGTATTTGGAACTCCGATCAAGGCAAAAAGAAAGAAGAAAAGAGCTAGAAGGGAAGAGATTGAAAAAGAATTTGGATACATTTTAGTTGAAGTTACAGAAATGAACGGTGGAATAAGTTTATGAAGGATCAATATTGAAGCAAGACTGGTAACAGAGAAGAAAGGGTGATGAAGTCAATTCCGTTTCTCGTCTGTCATTGATGAGGCTTTTACTCAACTGTCCGATAAGGGATATTGTAAAATTCAACGATTGAGAAAGTTCTTCGGTAATCTTTATTGGTCAATTTGAAACCATTTATTCAAGCTTGAATTGTATATATATATTATCCTTTTCTAATATGGAAAGCTACAAAAACTTGCATCAGGTGCCTAGAATTCTAGATTGTCTATTAACATAGTGTAAATTGGCTCTAGAGTGTAGCCATATTCTATGAATACTTCTCCAGGGAAGAAGACTAAAACTTCATTAGCAGAATTAGATGGAAGTTGGAAGTTGTTGCTTTGATAGCAGAATTAGATGGAAGTTGGAAGTAATTGCTTTGAATACGCAACAAGTGGACCACAAAAGATCTTAAAACATATTAAGATTTTTCTAATGTAGAATTGACAAGTTATTCAAGAGGTTAAATGAAGATCAAACTAATGAAATGGAACCTGACATCTATATCAACCTACACGGACAGCTACTTGTTAGTCACAATGTCCGCAACCAATTAGGCATTCCTGCAAGTGTAAGCATAATTAAATCATTAATCATTTATATAAAAAATACTATTTTAATATAATTTGACACTCTATTTTCTTACATTCACGGACAAAAAAATTATTAATTATAAAAAATTATAAATATATAACTATTTCAATTAACATTTTAAATTATAACTCATAGATATTTTCCTTTTCATTTAATCTTATAAAGTATTATCGATCCAAATATTAAACAATTATCATATTTAAGAATCATTCATTCTCCTCTAATCTTATAAAGTATAATTAATAAAATATATACTTACATATGTATATTTGTGAATACTCTTCCTTAACCTCATACGTTGTTATCTTGCAAAGCCTTATAACTTTTATTATATCTTTCTTTTATGTCTAACTCTATTAAGATTCTTACTATTTATAAGCCTTACCCACCAAAAATCAATTTTTTCTTAGAATTCTTATCTTACAAATAGAGATGATAAAACAACTCACATTTGATTAATTTTAACCCACTCCAATATGATATGAATGGCTTTTTTAGATCAAGGCTAAGGTTGGAGGCAAGTCGGGTATTTTTCTAAAAAATCAAAATCGGGTAAGAGATGGGGTTTAGGGTACTATGCCTTATTATATAAAATTATATTTATTAAGATATTTTAATAAAATTATTATTTAATATTTTAATTTAAAATATTTATCATAACATCTAGATCTAGAGATCTATCGTTAGACATTTACTTAAGGAGTCGACACTAATCTTTTTTATCTAGGTACGATTGATCACATAAGAAATCTATCATTTTAAGAAACACCTAAATCTGAAGTCCCTAAAAGAATAAGTTCAGGTCTACTAACCAGAATAGGGTTCGAAAGTACGATTACGTGTGATGAAGGTTATAGCACCCTCACAACACCCATCGAAAGCTGGTACCAGCTTAATTTTATGTTATCCAATAAACCTTAAAAATTTATCAAATAATTAATTGTTGAAAATTATTCTCAATTGACTTTAATACTTTTAGCAGAAAATTGAAAAAATTTTCTCACCTCAAGAGTATGCAAAGAAACTACTGTTTCACTTGCAGAGGCTCTATCGTCGGATTATTTAACATTAAAGAAAATTCAAGAAACAAAAAGGAAAAAAAATAAAATGAAAAAAATGATTCAGCTTTAGATATAAATCTTTTTCTCTTCAAAAACTCATTGCTTTTGTACAAGAAAAATTGATACTTTCAACTTTTTCCCAAAATATTTTTCTGAAACTTTAATTTCGAGAAAAATTGGTATTTTCAACTTTTCCTCAAAAATGTTTTTTAGAAAACTTATTTTCAAGGAAAATTGATACTTTCAACTTTTCTTCAAAAATATTTTTTTTGAAATTTTGTTTAAAGAAAATCAAAAAATAAAATAAAATAAGGAATACTAAATAATTCTAATCTAATCAATAAATAATAATAATAATAATAATAATAATAATAATAAATAAGAAAGAAAAAAAAACCTTTGGAACGGCTTTGCTCAACTGGGAAACGGCTCGACTCAAGACAAAAAAGGTAACTCAAAGACGTGACTCGGGCACGTTGGCTCGACTCCAAGGATCAGTTAGCACGCGGGTTAACGAATTGGGTCGTGATCGAGTCGGGTCAGCCTAAACAAAAACATGCGGATCCTGGTAACGTACTAACACTAAAACGACGTTGTTTTACGTGGGTATAAAAGGCAAAGAACGAGTTTTTTCTTCAGATACAACTTTTCCATTCTCTTCTTACCCTTAGCTTTCTCTTCATTCTCTCTACCTAAAGAACATAACCCAGAATCCGATTGAATTTCCATCGGATTCTGGAAAATAACGCTGGAAACTTCAAAGTTGGCCAAAAACTCGTCGAAAAATTCAAGGTTTGCCAGAAAATTTCGTCAAATTCTGAAAAATTTCAAAAAATTTTCCAAAAAAAACTTCAAAAATTCTAAAAAAAATCTCACAGATTCTTAAAGTTGTATCTAACGCATCGGAACCTTTTTAGCTTCTATTTTCTCTCTGTGTGTTCTTTTCGTGTATGTTCCAGCATCTATTTATAGGGATTGATTAAAAGAGTTTCTGATCAATCTCAATTCTTTCTAGGATTAAGATTCATTCTTTGAATCCAATCTAAACTCTTTCAATCCCCTGATTCACAGCAGAACCTCCTTCTAGAACTAAAAATTATATCTATCAAAACAAAATTCAGACCGGATAAACCAACCAAAATAATAATAATAATAATAATATATACATTAATCAATAAATATAAAAAAATATTGATAGATAAATAATAATAATAATAGATAAGTATAAAAAATATACATTAATAAATAAATAATAAAAAATAATATTAATGGATAACTAATAAAAATATATATTATTAGATATAATATATATATAAATAATATAAAAATAAAGATAATAAAACTAAAAATAAAATGGGTCATTTTGCCCCATTTGGACCAGGCCCACTTGGTCCGGACCTAGATCAAATTGGGTGTCTACAACTGTCCCTCTTTGCATATTTTCTGTGAAACAGGAATTGTGCAAAGACGTAGACACACATTCAAGACTCAACTGGATATTTTTTGTTTTTTTATTTTTTTATTTTTTTTGTTAAAATTTTGATCAAAGCTCCTCTAAGTAGAAGTTCAACAACTAACAAAAAAAAAACAAAGCTCCTCTAAACAGAGGCTCCATGACCTTGAAAATAAATGGCTTCTCTAATCAGAGGCTCAATGACTTTGAAAAATAAATGGCTCCTCTAATCAGAGGCTTAACGATTTTGAAAAATAAATTGCTCCTCTAAATAAAGGCTCAACGACTTAAACAAAGCTCCTCTAAACAGAGGCTCAACGACTTTGAAAAATAAATAAAGCTCCTCTAAACAGAGGCTCAATGACTTTGAAAAATAATTAAAGCTCCTCTAAACAAAGGCTCAACAACTTTCGAAAGGTAAATTGCTCCTCTAAACAGAGGCTCAACAACTTTCGAAAGGTAAATACTCATTGACAATCATGTCCAAAGAAATTAAAGATTGTGTTTAAAGGAATTTCCAGATATTATGCCCCAAAGGTCTTACAAATCAATCCTAATACCGTGAGATATCCTATTTCAAGGAATAAAAACTTACCAGACAAGCTTTTCCTCCAATTTGAAAAAGTCTTCCCATCTGTCTTTTTCATACGAAATTTGAAATACCTTTGCTTTTTGAATTTATGCACTATACTTTCTCAAATGCAGTATATGCTATGTGGAATGTAATGCACGTGAAATTCAATGCATGTTATGCAAATGCTGACTCATTAATTTCCATTCAATTATGGCATTCAAGTTTTTCAAACTTTTTTCTTGGGCCTCGAACTCTGTGTTCTTCAAAGACCAAGTTATGCTATTCTTCTGAGATCGAGCCAATGTAACTCTCAATCATCTCTTCCACTTAATTCTAACATTCTTTTTGTAAGAAATTTTTTTCCAAATTCAATGTCCTTATCCGAAACTGAACATATCGATTCTGCTTTTATCACTCTTGACTTTTTCAATGTAATGTAAAATTTTTCATGCCATTGTTCATTTATCAATCATTATTTCAAACTTAAAAAGTAAGAATGCATTTGCACATTTCATCTATTGTAGGGTATTAAGAAGAAAAGAATAAGAATGGTTGGGAAACAACCAACAAAAAAGCACACAAAGAGTAAAGTAAAATATCTTTTATTAGCAAAAATGTTGGCAAACTTTGGCCAAGAAAAAAATTACAAATAGGCATAGGAAAACAATGCCCAAAAATGAACAATCGGACAATCATAATAACACATTTCAAGGTTCTTTTGAAAATCCAATCATCTGATGCATTTAACAACTTAGAGTTCCTCTGAATTTGCTAGCCTCCATGACAATGAATTTTTAAATTTGATGCTGTATTCACTTTATCTAAGCTACCTTTTCAGGTTTTCAACTTAGATAAACCCCCTATAACTCAAACCACCCTTTTAGGGTTTTCACCTGAGTCTTCATTTTTCATTCACTTTTCCTTTTTTTTTTTCATTTCATTTTTTCTCTTTTTTTTCAAGCATAGTACTTTTTCACAGCATCAGAATTTATAGGATGGGATAAATCATTTTCATCCATCTCAGTCAGTATCAAAGCTCCACCTGAGAAAGTCCATTTCACTACATACGATCCTTCCCAATTCGGAGTCTATTTTTCTCTATTATCGTGCTGGGTTGAGATGATTCCCTTTAAAACCAACTTCCTCCTTCTCGAAAGCAACTGGTCAAACTTTTTTGTCATGAGATCTCATCATTTTTTTTATATAGCTGACCATGGCATAATGCAATCAATTTCTTTTCTTCTATGAAATTTAACTGTTCATAGCATTCTCGAATTCATTCAGCTTCTTCCAATTCAACTTCTTTTAAAACCCTCAAGGATGGGATCTCCACTTCTACTAGTAGTACAGCTTCCATCCTATAAACCAAAAAAAATAGAGTTACCCCAGTAGAAGTACGCACTAACGTTCGATATGTATGCAGTGCAAACAGTAACTTTTCATGTTAATCTTTATAAGTCCCAATCATCTTCTCAAGAATTTTTTTGATATTTTTGTTAGCTGCTTCAACTGCCCCATTCATTTTTAGATGGTAGGGTACCGAGTTATGATGCTTGATCTTGTATTGAGCACATATTTCTTACATCATCTTACTATTTAAATTCTTAGTATTATCTAAAATAATTCTCTCTGAAAGCCATATCTACAGATGATCTCTTTTTTTATGAACTTGTAAAACCACAGATCGTGTTACATTTGCATATGATGCTGCCTCTACCCATTTTGTGAAATAATCTATCATCATAAAAATAAACCTATGGCCATTAGAAGCTTTTAGGGTGATAGGACTAATGACATCCATGCCCCACATTGAGAATGACCAAAGTGGTGCCAAAACATATAAAGCAATGGCGGAGCATGGATCTTATCAGCATATATCTGGCATTTATGGTATTTATGAGCATAGTCAATGCAATCACTCTCTATTGTCAACCAGCAGTATCCTGCTCTCATGATCTATCTCACTATCATATGTCCACTGGTATGTGCCTCACATATTCTATCATGCACTTCTTCAATGATTTTTCTTACTTCAGCCTTACTTACACATCTCATTAATACTTGATCACGACTTCTTTTGTACAGAACATCCTCATCCAGAAAAAAGCTCATAGCTAATCTTTAGATGACCCTTTTGTCATTCACTGTTGCTCGAACTGGGTATTTTTTATCCTTAATATACTGTAAGATATCATAATACCAGGGCTTTTCATCCTCCTATTCTTCTACATTGGAGTAATAAGCTGTCATATCCTTAACATTTAGCCTGATGGGTTGAATGTCAGTATTGTCATTAATTCGAATCATTATAGCCAGAGTAGCCAAGGCATTGGTAATCAAATTCTCTTCTCGAGGTAAATGGTCAAATTGGATATCTTCAAACTGTTTTATCAACTTTAAAATATACTTATGATCTGAAACGAGTTTTGAATCTCTCATCTCTCATTTTCTTTTCAACTGATATATAACTAGAGCTGAGTCCCCAAACACTTTTAATGCTTTCACTCTTCTATCTATAGCAACTTCTAAACTCATGACACATGCCTCATATTCAATGATGTTATTTGTACAATTAAAATTTAACCTCGCTATTACAAGATAGTATTGTTCTTTTGGAGAGATCAGAATCACCCAAATTTCATGTCTTAAGGCATTGGTAGCTCTTTGAAAAATAGTCACTAGATCTTCATCAAAAAATTTTAATCTCATTGGTTCATATTCTTTGGTAGCACGATCTATAAGAAACTTAGCTATAGCACTAAATTTTATTACCTTTTGGCTTACATATATAATATCATATTCTAAGAGCATTACTTGCCATCTAGTAATTCTTTCAGATAAAGAAGGTTTCTCGAAAAGTATTTAATTGAATTCAGTTTTGCTATGAGCCATGTGGTATGATAGAGTATATACTGTCTGAGTCTTTTGGTAATCCATGCTAATGCACAACATATTTTCTCCAATGAGGAATACTTTGATTCATATTCTGTGAACTTTTTACTCATATAGTAAATAACTCTCTCATTTTGGCTAGACTTATCTTACTACCCCATCACACATTCCATTGAATTCTCACACACGTCAAGTATAGAATTAAGGGTTTCCTTGGAATAGGTGGCACCAACACTGAAAGATTTGACAAGTATTGTTTAATTTTATCAAAAGTCACTTGGTATTCCTCATTTCATTCTCCAAGATTACTCTTACGAAAAAGCTTAAATATGGGATCACATTTGTAGGTGAGTTGAGAAATAAACTGATAAATGTAATTCAATCTTCCTAGAAAACTTCAAACTTCCTTTGGTGCACTCAGAAGTGACAAATTTTGAATAGCTCATATCTTGTCTAGATCGACTTCAATCCCTCTTTTATTGACCACAAAGCCTAGTAACTTCCCTGACTTTACCTCAAAGGTGCATTTGGCTGGGTTTAACTTGAGCTGAAATCCTCTCAATCTCTCAAATAACTTTTTGAGGTTAGTAATATGATTTTCATCTTCACAAGATTTTACAATCATATCATCTACGTATACCTCATTCTCTTTGTGCATCATGTCATGAAAGAGCATCACCATGGCCTTTTGGTATGTTACCCTAACATTCTTTAACCCAAAAAGCATGATTTTGTAACAAAAGGTTCCCTATATAATCACAAAAGTAGTTTTTTCCATATCATCTGTAACCATTTTTATTTGATTATACCCTGAAAACCCATCCATAAATGAGAAAATTGAATGCCTAGTCGTGTTATCTATCAGTGTATCAATGTGAGGTAAAGGAAAGTTATCCTTTAGGCTAGCCCTGTTCAAATCACAATAGTCTACACACATTCGTACCTTTTCATCTTTCTCAAAAATTGGTACTATATTAGCTACCCACTCTAGATACTTAGCCACTTGTAAAAAAACTTGTATCAAACTGTTACTTCACCTCTTCTTTGATCTTTAGTAGCATTTCAAGCATCATTCACCTTAGTTTTTACTGGACTGGCTTATATTCTGGCTTTAGAGACAATCTGTGCTCTACTATCTCCGTGCATAGCCCTGACATATCCTGGTAAGATCAAGCAAATACATCTATGAATTCTTGAAGTAGATCTGTTAAACGTTGCCTATCTCTTAATAAAAGTGAAATGTTAATTCTAACATTTTTCTTATTTTTTTCATCTCTTAGATTCACTAAGTTAACTATCTTTTGATGAGGCTCAATTGGCTTATTTTCTTATTCAATCAATCTCATTAGGTCCGGAAGAATAACATATTTTTCAAAATTCTCTTCATTGTCAAGTTTATCAATGTTAATTGAATTCTCAAAACTAACCTCTTAATTATTATCATAATTATCTTCATGTTCATTAAGGACCTGAAATTGAATGAAATGGGATATATTGGTAAGATATGTTTAAAAAAATGGCAATAATGAAGACACAAGAAAAAATGAATGAAAATACATCCTTTTAATCTTTATTAGAATAATAAAAGATAAATGGCCCAAACAAGAAAGATAACCCCAATACCTTGGGCAATAACTATTAAGATGTACAATTACATTGAATTAGTTTCAAAGGTCAAAGGCATTTCAATGGCACTTTAATTGTTCAGCTCATAATCTGGCAGACAAAGATAGAACCATCATTCTTGATTAAGCCCAATTTCATCTTCAATAGCATGGATGGTTAATTGGACAAAAGCTCTTTTCATGCTTTTTCTTATATCTGGGTACATGAATCCTCCAAGTCTAAAAGTCTCGTATAGGTATGGAATAATCATTAGTCTTGTTGTTTTACCTGTTGGCTTTCTCTTGATTTTCCATTTTGCTACTTCATAGCCTAGGCTTAGCCTTTCACTATTGTCCACTATTGTTGGGGGTTTTTTTATTCCCTATAAGTTCTTGCCTAGTCCTATTCTTGGATACCAGCCCTTATTGATGACTTGACTTATCACTATCTTTAAAAAAAATTGATTTCTAAATCCTTCACCCACAGTGTTGACCAATTTAAAAAATCGATAGGAATACTTATCCACTTTTTTCGACAACTTTCACATATGGGACATTCAAAGGTTGGGTCATTAGCATGTCTTCTTCCTCAAACATTACCACTAACTGGCCTTCTATATTGAACTTAATTTTTTGGTGAAGAGTAGAAGAATAGCCCCTGTTATGTGAATCCATGGCCTTTCTAATAGACAGCTATAAGACAGAGAGATATCCATTACTTGAAATTTCACATTAAAAGTGCATGGCCTAATTTGCAAAAACATCTCAATATCTTTCAAGACTTCTCTTCTAGTCCCATCAAAAGCTCACACTATCATTTGACTGTCTTTCACATGAGAGTAGTCAATAGATAGCCTTGCCAAAATTGACATAGCTATGACATTGATAACGGAGCCATTATTAATAAGAACTTTAGCCATGATATGGCTATTGCATTTGACTGTGATATGCAGAACCTTGGTGTTTCCCTTTCTCTATGAAGGAATCTCACCACCACTGAATGAAATATAATTTGGCATGATTAAATTTTTAACCAAATGGTTCACATATTCAATAGATACATTATGTGCCACATATGCTTAGTTTAATACTTTCAGCAGGGTATTTCGATGTGGTTTTGAATTCAATAACAGTGATAATAATGAGATTCGTGCTGGTATTTTGTTCAACTATTCAACAACTGAATATTCACTATGTTTTACCAACTTCAAGAATTCACAAGCTTTTTTTCTAACATCAGCTTTGGACGATCCTCTTCAAGGTTCCATTTCAGGGTTATTCTATTTTTCTCCTATCTTGACTTTCTCTCTTCTAGCCTTTTTCAATATTTTTGAAGTGTAGCATCTTTCACCTTAAGTAATGCCTCTTACATTAGTTATATTAAAGGCGTAAGCTTTAGAGAAAATCTTCTTCTTACCTCTGAACTATTGTATCGCCAGCCATCTTTTCAAGGTACAACTTTATCATCCTTATATGAGAATATAGTCAAAATTTTAAAAGTTACCGACCTGAAAATGAGTTTATCTAAGACTGATTTTGGCTTATTCTCGTAATGAATCGTCACATACTTTGGAAACAACTTTTTAAGCTTATCTGTCATGGATATTTCAATATTTTTTAAAACTTTTTCCTCTTCATAGACTTCCAACTGATATAAATCTAAGAGCTTTTACACCTCTGGTGAAACTGCTCGCAAGTTTCGATAGGGTGACCATATGCCCCATTATGATATTTACAACTAGTGCTTGTTATATATATTCTATGGTAGCTATGCAGACTCACTGGTTGTATCATCTTAGCTTTCCATAAAATATCAAACAACTGACTAAGAGGTGTCTTAATATCTGTCACTTTTTTTTAGATAGCACTCTTGTTCATTACTCAGGGCATTCACATTGTGATTAGGTAAAAGATTGTCATTAACATTTGGTACAGTTACCCTTTCTGTATCAAAACTAATCATTTCATCCTTGATCAGTCATTGTACTTTATATTTCAAGACAGTATAATTTTCAGTGAAGTGACCAGCAATCCCATAATGATCGTCACAATGGGCCATGGGATCATACCACTTAGGGTAAAGTGGCTTGAGTGGCTCTAATTTACTATGAGTAATCAGATGATTATTGTAAAGCTCACGATATAACTCTATATATGTCATAAGGATTGGGTCAAATACAAGCTTTTCACGAGTGGTTCGTTGCTCCCAAAAACCTTCCATTAGGTTGGCTGGACGAGTCTGAAGTCTTAAAGTAGGTTGAGTGTTGGGACTGTAAGTGACATTCTGAGGTCTGAAGGAAGGTTAGTATGTTTAGGGTCAGATGGCTGTGAGATAGGTTTGTATGGATAAGGAGAGGTGTTATTCACATCAGGATAATATGAGGGATATCCTTGTGATGGGTAGGGTTGATAACCCCTGAATTGTTACCTATCAAAGCTCACAACTTGAGCTTCAGTCTCTTTCTTCTTCGAGGCCTTTTTAATGGATGCTTCACCTCCTTTTAGTTTACCATTCTTAATGGTGCTCTTAATAATTTCTCTCAAAATTACCATATCAATAAATTTTTTTGTTGTATTTCCTATCATCTTTTCATAATAGAGAGATTTCAAAGTGCTAACAAACAGCACTGTAGTCTATTTCTCAATTAGAGGGGGTTGTACTTGAGAAGCTACATCCCTTCATCTCTGGGCATATTCTTTAAAATACTCATTTACCTTTTTTTTCAAGTTCTGTAAGAACAAATTGATTAGGAGCCAGATCCATGATATGCCAATATTGACTAATGAAATTATGAGCCATATCACTCTAAGAACAAATGGAAGGTTCGGTCCAGTTGGACATACCATCTGGTAGTAGAGCCTATACATTGTCTTGAAAAACGTGCATTAATAGTTTTTCATTATGGCATGGGCTGTCATCTTTCGACAGTACATGGTGATATGGGTTTTTGAGGACTTCGTACCATCATATTTCTAAATTTTGTACTTTAAATTTTAGTTAAAATGACTATATCTGAGACTAAGCACAGCCCAACAGCATCAACAGACCATAAAATCTAATCCCTTCTGTATCCCGTAATCTTTGTTCAAGCAAACTAATCTTTGAATTTTTTTGAGACTCCACGACATTTGCTTTTTCTTTCTCATTCTCTTTCAAGTCATCTAGATCAGGAACTTTGAATCGATTCTACTCTTTTTTCAGTAAAGGCAGGTTTACATAGCTATGATAATGCCTTAGATTCAAAGCTGATGGTATTTCGAGTATACATGATATGTGAACTGTTGTGGTGAAATATCTTGTATGGCTGGCTTATTGTGGATCCAAACCTGAAGGATACAAAAGGTTGGCCACTTTCTTGTGATGGGGGCCTTGTTGGCTTGTATTTTCTTCTATTCTTTTTTTCCCTTGTTCAACTTATGAGAGCATAAAAATCTTGCTCAACTCATTCTTAATCTTTTTCTATGCTTTTTCTAGCTTTTTCAAATCTGTGAGAGTTTTTTTGCTCTATTTGTCTGGCTTTGGCTCTTGTGTTGTATCGATGGACAGTGTTCTCGCTAGATGGAGCTATCCTTGAACCTTAAATATTATATCTTAGAATTAGCAAATTTATATGACTATTCATGGTTACTTTGTTAAGTGTAATGAGTGAGAATGCAATGAATAAAAATACATGTATGTAAAGAACATTTACCTTAAGACGATGCTTAACTAAAAGATTCATTTATTTCAAAAAACTTTTATTTACATTGAGTTTATCATCCTAGAGTTATAACCATAAAATCGTTTGATCTGCTCATACTGAGCTCTGGCTTCCTAGATGAAGTTCAATAAAAGTTACCCATGCTCTCCTACTGGGGCCACCACTTATTTCAATGCCTCTGCCTCTTTTACCATCTCTCTTGCCTTGTATACCCTTTTACAAATTTGGGTTATTAGGTGCTAAATGTATTTCTATCTTCCTAAGTTTTCTTTTTGACTACACCAGACTTGGTATGATAACTCTCTATGCTCTCTAACCAATGCAGCAATATGGTCTTCTTGTTCATTCAACTTTTGTCTTAACCTGCTTAGGTAGCTATTCAACATATTATTCTCTGTCGTATTTAGGTACTTTCTTCTTCCAATTTAGCACATTCTTATTTCAATCTTGTATTCTCTTCAGTCAGTGTAACAATTGTTATCTCTTTGGCCCTTTCTTTCACACATAACCTCTTATGTTCTTAGTGTAGCTCTGCTAGGTCTTCAACTGTTGTATCACGTTCTCTAGCAATCTTGCAAACTCTAGCTTCATGTCTTTTAACTCTATCTTTCCACTGATCTTTTTCTTCTTGAAGCTTTGGATTTTTTACTTTAACTTATCCTTTTTATACTCAAATTCTTTTGTCGCAAGCTCTAATTCTAATGGTGTCTCTTTAAGCTTTCCTCCTATTGGCAGTTGAAAGTTTTCATGAGTGAATACCATTTTCTGTCTTCATTTTGCTCTTCAAAGCCAATATCTTAGAATGACTTTATCAGTGAATGGTTCAAGACTCATTATTCGAGGTTTTCCATGCTTTAATCATCTCATTCATCTTATGAAATACTTTTGGCTCACTATAAGAGAAATCTAACTAATGAAGCCCATGTGTCATAGGAATGAACTGTTCTGCCCCAAACTACCTTCTTACTAAAAGTGGTGCATAACTTGTTGCTCCCCATAAACCTAAAAGTGAGACCACAGTATTATCTCGTTCATTGATACAATATAGGTTCACGATTCATCCACGGACCAAACCATCTTACTTCGGCACTAGTCAATTTTTATATGAAAGCTATTCCACTCCTTTTAGACTTTTGTTCTGACCACTATTTCCACAGAATAGGCTTGATCAGAGCTCCATTGCAGACATAAAGCTTCGAGAAAACACCTTTTCTCCATTCGAAGTAGCTTTTCATCCATAAGTATAATAACTGTATGCAGCCTATAAAATGCCCTCCATTCCGATGACAGTTAACTCAAAGATCTGATAGTCTCTGCTAATATTATCGTTGAAAGGTTACAATCATTGATCACACTCTCGAAGAAGTCAACCACTGATATTTTTAATATAACCTCAAACCCTTGAAAATATCACCATTTCTTATATAGCTAAGGAAAATTACATCTAACCCCCGCTTTTCGTTGGTATGCTACACTAGAAACTCATGAAAAAACTTCCAAGGTAGGCCAAAACCTGTTCTTACTTCTTCTTTGTATGAGAATCCACAACTTCTTTGTCTATCCCCATGAGTCGAGCCAAATCTTTATGAAATCCTGACTTGTATTTTTTTACATATATCTTATCAAAAGCCTTAAGGTACAAACCCAACAAAGTCGAATATTTTTGATGGTTGGTGTCATATCAACTTCATTAAAGATGAAACACTTGAATGCAGGATCTCAGAATTACGTTGTAGCTCTGATTAGTTGATCGTCAACAACTACTGCAAGAAGGTGTGCTATATCTCCGTGTCTCTGGTAAAACTTCTCTTGTCTAATTGGGCTCATCTTCTTCTATATATCAACTAATTCTTCTAAATTATTTTATTTGAAGAGGATAGATGTTTCTTGAGATAGGGTAAAATCATAGTCGATTGGTAAATAATCTCTCATCTTTAGTTGCATCTTTTCTGATTGGAATTTTACTTCATTGGGTAGCTCACAAGAAGCTTATACAGATGAGGAGCAAACTAATCGTTCTGTGGAGTCCATGAAAAACTTTTGTGAAGACTATCTTTCAAGCAAATGTTTTTTATGCAACTTTATGATATGAGCAAGAACCAATGCAAAAGAATGAGAGAAAAGGTTAAGTACACCCAAAAATAGGAATAAATAAATAACTAAGTAAATTAAAACATCACACAGAATAAGAGGAAAGAATCCTATGCTTTTTGTCAATTCTAAAAGGGAAGGGTAATGGCTCTATCTATAAGTTATGCACTCTTAATGTTTCAACTATATGTGTTTGAGATTAAAGTCTAAAGGTTCCCAAATTGCTCCTTACATCATTGTCCTTCACAAAACTAGTAAGGCACCATAATCCTTACCTATTACAGGCTACAAGCGGAAAAAGATTCAATTTGAGTGGGAGTATTTCGCTAGCCACTGCGGAGGCATTAAAACCTCACGGAAAGCATTAGTACTTTACTCCCTCCTAGAGGACAGAGCTCGGGTATAGAGCTCATGTTATGCATATGCATATGAATGACATAATTAATAAAGTAAATGAGTGAATAATAAAAAAAATCTATACAAAAGGTTCAATTTTATTAGGCTTTTGGATAACACAAATTTATTTACTGGCCTAACTCTTGCTTCATTCCCCAAATGATAGCCAAACTGTCATACGTAGAGATCTTAGATCTATCGCTAGACATTGACTTAAGAGTCGTCACCAATCTTTTTTATCTAGGTGTGATTGACCACCTAGAAATTTATCCTTTTAAGGAACACCTAAACCTAAGGGTCCCTAAAAGAAGTAGGTTCAGGTCTACTAACCAAAACAGGATTCGAGAGTACGATTACGTGTGAAGAAAGTTAAGCACCCTCACAACGCCCATCAAAAGATGGTACCAACTTAATTTTGTGTTATCCAATAAGCCTTAAAAATTTACCAAGTAATTAATTATTGAAAATTATTCTCAATTGACTCTAATATTTTAGCAGAAAATTGAAAAAATTCCCTCACCTCAAGAGTATGCAAGGAGACTACTATTTCACTTGCAGAGGCTCTATCGTCGGATTATTTAACATTAAAAAAAATTCAAGAAAAAAAAGAAAAAGAAATAAAATGACAAAAAATGATTAGCTTTAGATATAAATCATTTTCTCTTCAAAAATTTATTGCTTTTGTACAAAAAAAATTAGGTTAAGATTGTAAATACATCAAGGCCAGATAAAAAATGAAAAGATAAAAATTGGGAGAGGGGAAAAGTAGAAATTAATAATGATTTCCCTTTGTTTCGTTTGTAAACTAAATTTAATGGAGAAATTTCGTAAGATACAATGAAATTATTGAAAAGTATGGAGATTTTGAGCTGTGAGTATGCAACACTTTCAACATATCTAAATATAAAGTTAAATAATTAAAAAAAAAAAAGAAATTTTCCAAAAAATATATATATACAACAGGAATCATTAATTATATATTTTAATGCAAAGCTTACGTAATGTATACCGTAAATTTGAATGTTAAATAATGCAAAGTAGTCCTTAAATTGCACTGTAGCAATTGGCCTTAGTTTTACTTTATTAGATTTTTGTCTCTAGCCTTTGACTAGATGATGGTTGATCCAACCTACTGTTTTCATCAAGTTGCTCACTTCCGTCTTAAATCTTTTTTTATTTTTAAATTACGATTTTTGTTGTATGTATGAAAATGTATATAAATATGATTAACGAATTATCGAACCTTAAATTACCTTAATCTTCCCTTTAACCTTAACTAAAACATGATTTAATTTTTTATCCTTCTATCATTTGTACTAAAAATAAAATCCTTAAATCATGACAAATTGTTGTTGTTTGAGATTTCATTCTCAAATCAAAGATGAAAAAAAAAATAAAATAAAAATAAGAAAAGATGAGCCATTTTTCCACAAGAAACATCAATCATAATTCATCACAGCACATGTACCACTTTCTTCATCCTTAAACAAGTAGGATATATTATATAATTATCTTAATTTTATCTCATCACATCACATCATTATTCATTTATTCAGATCAGTACTTGACAGCAAGAAAATCCTATGCTGCCAATAGATACTTAATCAACCAAACTTTTAACATTTAGGATACGCAACTCCACAAGTGCTAGCAACCCTTTTGGAGTCGGGATTGTCGACAAACTGTTTAATAGTTGGGTTCTTAAGGTACCCACAAAAGCATGGCTGCTGCTCCTTCAGCTTGCTGCAACAAGTGGCTGATGGAGGCTTTGAAGACGTGATCGCCGCCAAGCAGGGGCTGAGCTGCGAGGGGTCACATGTCACTGCTTCCGCCGTGCGAGTTTCACCTGAAAATAGCAGTAGCACCAGCGCCGCTGCGCAGAAGGAAACAAAGGAAAACCTCTTCATATTTTTCCTACACAAAATACTAAAACTTGTGAAAAAAATATAATAAAGTCGAATTGTATTTGGTGCATTTTGGGCATGAGCTGCGACACAATTTATAGGAGTTGGGATGGTAATTATTGTTGTTTCTTTAGCCCATGATTGACGGTGTCA
>NW_019167893.1:20451567-20493597 GCF_002303985.1 Durio zibethinus
TATATAATATCATATTCTAAAGAGCATTACTTGCCATCTAGTAATTCTTTCAGATAAAGAAGGTTTCTCGAAAAGTATTTAATTGAATTCAGTTTTGCTATGAGCCATGTGGTATGATAGAGTATATACTGTCTGAGTCTTTTGGTAATCCATGCTAATGCACAACATATTTTCTCCAATGAGGAATACTTTGATTCATATTCTGTGAACTTTTTACTCATATAGTAAAATAACTCTCTCATTTTGGCTAGACTTATCTTACTACCCCATCACACATTCCATTGAATTCTCACACACGTCAAGTATAGAATTAAGGGTTTCCTTGGAATAGGTGCACCAACACTGAAGATTTGACAAGTATTGTTTAATTTTATCAAAAGTCACTTGGTATTCTCATTTCATTCTCCAAGATTACTCTTACGAAAAAGCTTAAATATGGATCACATTTGTAGGTGAGTTGAGAAAATAAACTGAGAAATGTAATTCAATCTTCCTAGAAAACTTCAAACTTCCTTTGGTGCACTCAGAAGTGACAAATTTTGAATAGCTCATATCTTGTCTAGATCGACTTTAATCCCTCTTTTATTGACCACAAAGCCTAGTAACTTCCCTGACTTTACCTCAAAGGTGCATTTGGCTGGGTTTAACTTGAGCTGGAATCCTCTCAATCTCTCAAATAACTTTTTGAGGTTAGTAATATGATTTTCATCTTCACAAGATTTTACAATCATATCATCTACGTATACCTCATTCTCTTTGTGCATCATGTCATGAAAGAGTATCACCATGGCCTTTTGGTATGTTACCCTAACATTCTTTAACCCAAAAAGCATGATTTTGTAACAAAAGGTTCCCTATATAATCACAAAAGTAATTTTTTCCATATCATCTGTAACCATTTTTATTTGATTATACCCTGAAAACCCATCCATAAATGAGAAAATTGAATGCCTAGTCGTGTTATCTATCAGGGTATCAATGTGAGGTAAAGGAAAGTTATCCTTTAGGCTAGCCCTGTTCAAATCACAATAGTCTACTCACACATTCGTACCTTTCATCTTTCCTCAAAAATTGGTACTATATTAGCTACCCACTCTAGATACTTAGCCACTTGTAAAAAAACTTGTATCAAACTGTTACTTCACTCTTCTTTGATCTTTAGTAGCATTTCAAGCATCATTCACCTTAGTTTTTACTGGACTGGCTTATATTCTGGCTTTAGAGACAATCTGTGCTCTACTATCTCCGTGCATAGCCCTAACATATCCTGGTAAGATCAAGCAAATACATCCATGAATTCTTGAAATAGATCTGTTAAACGTTGCCTATCTCTTAATAAAAGTGAAGTGTTAATTCTAACATCTTTCTTATTTTTTTCATCTCTTAGATTCACTAAGTTAACTATCTTTTGATGAGGCTCAATTAGCTTATTTTCTTATTCAATCAATCTCATTAGGTCCGGAGGAATAACATATTTATCAAAATTCTCTTCATTGTCAAGTTTATCAATGTCAATTGAATTCTCAAAACTAACCTCTTAATTATTATCATAATTATCTTCATGTTCATTAAGGACCTGAAATTGAATGAAATGGGATATATTGGTAAGATATGTTTAAAAAAATGGCAATAATGAAGACACAAGAAAAAATGAATGAAAATACATCCTTTTAATCTTTATTAGAATAATAAAAGATAAATGGCCCAAACAAAAAAGATAACCCCAATACCTTGGGCAATAACTATTGAGATGTACAATTACATTGAATTAGTTTCAAAGGTCAAAGGCATTTCAATGGCACTTTAATTGTTCAGCTCATAATCTGGCAGACAAAGATAGAACCATCATTCTTGATTAAGCCCAATTTCATCTTCAATAGCATGGATGGTTAATTGGACAAAAGCTCTTTTCATGCTTTTTCTTATATCTGGGTACATGAATCCTCCAAGTCTAAAAGTCTCGTATAGGTATGGAATAATCATTAGTCTTGTTGTTTTACCTGTTGGCTTTCTCTTGATTTTCCATTTTGCTACTTCATAGCCTAGGCTTAGCCTTTCACTATTGTCCACTATTGTTGGGGGTTCTTTTATTCCCTGTAAGTTTTTGCCTAGTCCTATTCTTGGATACCAGCCCTTATTGATGACTTGACTTATCACTATCTTTAAAAAAACTTGATTTCTAAATCCTTCACCCACAGTGTTGACCAATTTAAAAAATCGATAGGAACACTTATCCACTTTTTTGACAACTTTCACATATGGGACATTCAAAGGTTGGGTCACTAGCATGTCTTCTTCTGGGTACATGAATCCTCCAAGTCTAAAAGTCTCGTATAGGTATGGAATAATCATTAGTCTTGTTGTTTTACCTGTTGGCTTTCTCTTGATTTTCCATTTTGCTACTTCATAGCCTAGGCTTAGCCTTTCACTATTGTCCACTATTGTTGGGGGTTCTTTTATTCCCTGTAAGTTTTTGCCTAGTCCTATTCTTGGATACCAGCCCTTATTGTGATGACTTATCATCTATCTTTAAGTAAAGACTTCCTTCACCCACAAGTGTTCAATTTAAAAGTAACACTAACTTTTGAAACTTCACATTGGGACATTCAATGGGTCAAGAGAAACATTACCCACTAACTGGCCTTCTATATTGAACTTAATTTTTGGTGAAGAGGTAAGAAGAATAAGCCCTGCTATGTGAATCCATGGCCTTTTCTAATAGACAGCTATAACGACCGTAAGAGATATCCATTACTTGAAATTTCACATTAAAAGTGGCATGGCCTAATTTGCAAAAACATCATCAATATCTTTTCAAAGACTTCTCTTCTAGTCGCCATCAAAAGCTCACACTATCATTTGACTGTCTTTCACATGAGAGTAGTTCAATAGATAGCCTTGCCAAAATTGACATAGCTATGACATTGATAACGGAGCCATTATTAATAAGACTTTAGCCATGATATGGCTATTGCATTTGACTGTGATATGCAGAACCTTGGTGTTTCCCTTTCTCTATGAAGGAATCTCACCACCACTGAATGAAATATAATTTGGCATAATTAAATTTTTAACCAAATGGTTCACATATTCAATAGATACATTATGTGCCACATATGCTTAGTTTAATACTTTCAGCAGGGTATTTCGATGTGGTTTTGAATTCAATAACAGTGATAATAATGAGATTCGTGCTGGTATTTTGTTCAACTATTCAACAACTGAATATTCACTATGTTTTACCAACTTCAAGAATTCACAAGCTTTTTTTTCTAACATCAGCTTTGGACGATCCTCTTCAGGTTCCATTTCAGGGTTATTCTATTTTTCTCCTATCTTGACTTTCTCTCTTCTAGCCTTTTTCAATATTTTTGAAGTGTAGCATCTTTCACCTTAAGTAATGCCTCTTACATTAGTTATATTAAAGGCGTAAGCTTTAGAGAAATCTTCTTCTCACCTCTGAACTATTGTATCGCAGCCATCTTTTCAAGGTACAACTTTATCATCCTTATATGAGAATATAGTCAAAATTTTAAAAGTTACCGACCTGAAAATGAGTTTATCTAAGACTGATTTTGGCTTATTCTCGTAATGAATCGTCACATACTTTGGAAACAACTTTTTAAGCTTATCTGTCATGGATATTTCAACATTTTTTAAAACTTTTTCCTCTTCATAGACTTCCAACTGATATAAATCTAAGAGCTTTTACACCTCTTGGTGAAACTGCTCGCAAGTTTCGATAGGGTGACCATATGCCCCATTATGATATTTACAACTAGTGCTTGTTATATATATTCTATGGTAGCTATGCAGACTCACTGGTTGTATCATCTTAGCTTTCCATAAAATATCAAACAACTGACTAAGAGGTGTCTTAATATCTATCACTTTTTTTCAGATAGCACTCTTGTTCATTACTCAGGGCATTCACATTGTGATTAGGTAAAAGATTGTCATTAATATTTGGTACAGTTACCCTTTCTGTATCAAAACTAATCATTTCATCCTTGATCAGTCATTGTACTTTATATTTCAAGACAGTATAATTTTCAGTGAAGTGACCAGCAATCCCATAATGATCGTCACAGTGGGCCATGGGATCATACCACTTAGGGTAAAGTGGCTTGAGTGGCTCTAATTTACTATGAGTAATCAGATGATTATTGTAAAGCTCACGATATAACTCTATATATGTCATAAGGATTGGGTTAAATACAAACTTTTCACGAGTGGTTCGTTGCTCCCGAAAACCTTCCATTAGGTTGGCTGGACAAGTCTGAAGTCTTAAAGTAGGTTGAGTGTTGGGACTGTAAGTGACATTCTGAGGTCTGAAGGAAGGTTAGTATGTTTAGGGGTCAGATGGCTGTGAGATAGGTTTGTATGGATAAGGAGAGGTGTTATTCACATCAGGATAATATGAGGGATATCCTTGTGATGGGTAGGGTTGATAACCCCTGAATTGTTACCTATCAAAGCTCACAACTTGAGCTTCAGTCTCTTTCTTCTTCGAGGCCTTTTTAATGGATGCTTCACCTCCTTCTAGTTTACCATTCTTAATGGCGCTCTTAATAATTTCTCTCAAAATTACCATATCAATAAATTTTTTTGTTGTATTTCCTATCATCTTTTCATAATAGAGAGATTTCAAAGTGCTAACAAACAGCACTGTAGTCTATTTCTCAATTAGAGGGGGTTGTACTTGAGAAGCTACATCCCTTCATCTCTGGGCATATTCTTTAAAATACTCATTTACCTTTTTTTTCAAGTTCTGTAAAGACAAACGATTAGGAGCCAGATCCATGATATGCCAATATTGACTAATGAAATTATGAGCCATATCACTCTAAGAACAAATGAAGGTTCGGTCCAGTTGGACATACCATCTGGTAGTAGAGCCTATACAATTGTCTTGAAAAATGTGCATTAATAGTTTTTCATTATGGGCATGGGCTGTCATCTTTCGACAGTACATGGTGATATGGGTTTTTGAGGACTTTGTACCATCATATTTCTTAAATTTTGGTACTTTAAATTTTAGTAAAATGACTATATCTGAGACTAAGCACAGCCCAACAGCATCAACAGACCATAAAATCTAATCCCTTCTGTATCCCGTAATCTTTGTTCAAGCAAACTAATCTTTGAATTTTTTTGAGACTCCACCACATTTGCCATTTCTTTCTCATTCTCTTTCAAGTCATCTAGATCAGGAACTTGAATCGATTCTACTATTTTTTCAGTAAAGGCAAGATTTACATAGCTATGATAATGCCTTAGATTCAAAGCTGATGGTATTTCGAGGTATACATGATATGTGAACTGTTGTGGTGAAATATCTTGTATGGGCTGGGCTTATTGTGGATCCAAACCTGAAGGATACAAAAGGTTGGTCACTTCTTGTGATGGGGGCCTTGTTGGCTTGTATTTTCTTCTATTCTTTTTTCCCTTGTTCAACTTATTGAGAGCATCAAAAATCTTGCTCAACTCATTCTTAATCTTTTTCTATGCTTTTTCTAGCTTTTCAAATCTGTGAGAGTTTTTTTGCTCTATTTGTCTGGCTTTGGCTCTTGTGTTGTATCGATGGACAGTGTTCTCGCTAGATGGAGCTATCCTTGAACCTTAAATATTATATCTTAGAATTAGCAAATTTATATGACTATCTCATGGTTACTTTGTTAAGTGTAATGAGTGAGAATGCAATGAATAAAAATACATGTATGTAAAGAACATTTACCTTAAGACGATGCTTAACTAAAAGATTTCATTTATTTCAAAAAACTTTTATTTACATTGAGTTTATCATCCTAGAGTTATAACCATAAAATCGTTTGATCTGCTCATACTGAGCTCTAGCTTCCTAGATGAAGTTCAATAAAAGTTACCCATGCTCTCCTACTGGGGCCACCACTTGTTTCAATGCCTCTGCCTCTTTTACCATCTCTCTTGCCTTGTATACCCTTTTACAAATTTGGGTCAGTAGGTGCTAAATGTATTTCTATCTTCCTAAGTTCTCTTTTTTACTACACCAGACTTGGTATGATAACTCTCTATGCTCTCTAACCAATGCAGCAATATGGTCTTCTTGTTCATTCAACTTTTGTCTTAACCTGCTTAGGTAGCTATTCAACATATTATTCTCTGTCTGTATTTGGGTACTTTCTTCTTCCAATTTAGCACATTCTTATTTCAATCTTGTATTCTCTTCAGTCAGTGTAACAATTGTTATCTCTTTGGCCCTTTCTTTCACACATAACCTCTTATGTTCTTGGTGTAGCTCTGCTAGGTCTTCAACTGTTGTATCACGTTCTCTAGCAATCTTGCAAACTCTAGCTTCATGTCTTTTAACTCTATCTTTCCACTGATCTTTTTCTTCTTGAAGCTTTTGGATTTTTTACTTTAACTTATCCTTTTTATACTCAAATTCTTTTGTCGCAAGCTCTAATTCTAATGGTATCTCTTTAAGCTTTCCTCCTATTGGCAGTTGAAAGTTTTCATGAGTGAATACCATTTTTTGTCTTCATTTTGCTCTTCAAAGCCAATATCTTAGAATGACTTTATCAGTGAATGGTTCAAGACTCATTATTCGAGGGTTTTTCCATGCTTTAATCATCTCATTCATCTTATGAAATACTTTTGGCTCACTATAAGAGAAATCTAACTAATGAAGCCCATGTGTCATAGGAATGAACTGTTCTGCCCCAAACTACCTTCTTACTAAAAGTGGTGCATAACTTGTTGCTCCCCATAAACCTAAAAGTGAGACCACAGTATTATCTCTTCATTGATACAATATAGGTTCACGATTCATCCACGGGACCAACCATCTTACTTCGGCACTAGTCAATTTTTATATGAAAGCTATCCACTCCTTTTTAGACTTTTGTTCTGACCACTATTTTCACAGAATAGCTTGATCAGAGCTCCATTGCAGACATAAAGCTTCGAGAAAACACCTTTTCTCCATTCGAAGTAGCTTTTCATCCATAAGTATAATAACTGTATGCAGCCTATAAAATGCCCTCCATTCCGATGACAGTAACTCAAAGATCTGATAGTCTCTGCTAATATTATCGTTGAAAGGTTACAATCATTGATCACACTCTCGAAGAAGTCAACCACTGATATTTTAATATAACCTCAAACCCTTGAAAATATCACCATTCTGTATATAGCTAAGGAAAATACATCTAACCCCCGCTTTTCGTTGGTATGCTACACTAGAAACTCATGAAAAAACTTCCAAGGTAGGCAAACCTGTTCTTACTTCTTCTTTGTATGAGAATCCACAACTTCTTTGTCTATCCCCATGAGTCGAGCCAAATCTTTATGAAATCCTGACTTGTATTTTTTTACATATATCTTATCAAAAGCCTTAAGGTACAAACCCAACAAAGTCGAATATTTTTTGATGGTTGGTGTCATATCAACTTCATTAAAGATGAAACACTTGAATGCAGGATCTCAGAATTACGTTGTAGCTCTGATTAGTTGATCGTCAACAACTACTGCAAGAAGGTGTGCTATATCTCCGTGTCTCTGGTAAAACTTCTCTTGTCTAATTGGGCTCATCTTCTTCTATATATCAACTAATTCTTCTAAATTATTTTATTTGAAGAGGATAGATGTTTCTTGAGATAGGGTAAAATCATAGTCGATTGGTAAATAATCTCTCATCTTTAGTTGCATCTTTTCTGATTGGAATTTTACTTCATTGGGTAGCTCACAAGAAGCTTATACAGATGAGGAGCAAACTAATCGTTCTGTGGAGTCCATGAAAAACTTTTGTTGAAGACTATCTTTCAAGCAAATGTTTTTTATGCAACTTTATGATATGAGCAAGAACCAATGCAAAAGAATGAGAGAAAAGGTTAGTACACCCAAAAATAGGAATAAATAAATAACTAAGTAAATTAAAACATCACACAGAATAAGAGGAAAGAATCCTATGCTTTTTGTCAATTCTAAAAGGGAAGGGTAATGGCTCTATCTATAAGTTATGCACTCTTAATGTTCACTATATGTGGTTTGAGATTAAAGTCTAAAGGTTCCCAAATTGCTCCTTACATCATTGTCCTTCACAAACTAGTAAGGCACCATAATCCTTACCTATTACAGGCTACAAGCGGAAAAGATTCAATTTGAGTGGGAGTATTTCGCTAGCCACTGCGGAGGCATTAAACCTCACGAAAGCATTAGGTACTTTACTCCCTCCTAGAGGACAGAGCTCGGGTATAGAGCTCATGTTATGCATATGCATATGAATGACATAATTAATAAAGTAAATGAGTGAATAATAAAAAAAATCTATACAAAAAGGTTCAATTTTATTAGGCTTTTGGATAACACAAATTTATTTACTGGCCTAACTCTTGGCTTCATTCCCAATGGAGTAGCCAAACTGTCATAACGTAGAGATCTTAGGATCTATCGCTAGACATTGACTTAAAGAGTCGTCACCAATCTTTTTTATCTAGGTGTGATTGACCACCTAAGAAATTTATCCTTTTAAGGAACACCTAAACCTAAGGGTCCCTAAAAGAATAGGTTCAGGTCTACTAACCAAAACAGGATTCGAGAGTACGATTACGTGTGAAGAAAGTTATAGCACCCTCACAACGCCCATCAAAAGATGGTACCAACTTAATTTTGTGTTATCCAATAAGCCTTAAAAATTTACCAAGTAATTAATTATTGAAAATTATTCTCAATTGACTCTAATATTTTTAGCAGAAAATTGAAAAAATTCCCTCACCTCAAGAGTATGCAAGGAGACTACTATTTCACTTGCAGAGGCTCTATCGTCGGATTATTTAACATTAAAAAAAATTCAAGAAAAAAAAGAAAAAGAAATAAAATGACAAAAAATGATTTAGCTTTAGATATAAATCATTTTCTCTTCAAAAATTTATTGCTTTTGTACAAAAAAAATTAGGTTAAGATTGTAAATACATCAAGGCCAGATAAAAAATGAAAAGATAAAAATTGGGAGAGGGGAAAAGTAGAAATTAATAATGATTTCCCTTTGTTTCGTTTGTAAACTAAATTTAATGGAGAAATTTCGTAAGATACAATGAAATTATTGAAAAGTATGGAGATTTTGAGCTGTGAGTATGCAACACTTTCAACATATCTAAATATAAAGTTAAATAATTAAAAAAAAAAGAAATTTTCCAAAAAATATATATATACAACAGGAATCATTAATTATATATTTTAATGCAAAGCTTACGTAATGTATACCGTAAATTTGAATGTTAAATAATGCAAAGTATCCTTAAATTGCACTGTAGCAATTGGCCTTAGTTTTACTTTATTAGATTTTTGTCTCTAGCCTTTGACTAGATGATGGTTGATCCAACCTACTGTTTTCATCAAGTTGCTCACTTCCGTCTTAAATCTTTTTTTATTTTTAAATTATGATTTTTGTTGTATGTATGAAAATGTATATAAGTATGATTAACGAATTATCGAACCTTAAATTACCTTAATCTTCCCCTTAACCTTAACTAAAACGTTGTTTAATTTTTATCCTTCTATCATTTGTACTAAAAATAAAATCCTTAAATCATGACAAATTGTTGTTGTTTGAGATTTCATCTCAAATCAAAGATGAAAAAAAATAAATAAATAAAAATAAGAAAAGATGAGCCATTTTTCCACAAGAAACATCAATCATAATTCATCACAGCACATGTACCACTTTCTTCATCCTTAAACAAGTAGGATATATATATAATTATCTTAATTTTATCTCATCACATCACATCATTATTCATTTATTCAGATCAGTACTTGACAGCAAGAAAATCCTATGCTGCCAATAGATACTTAATCAACCAAACTTTTAACATTTAGGATACGCAACTCCACAAGTGCTAGCAACCCTTTTGGAGTCGGGATTGTCGACAAACTGTTTAATAGTTGGGTTCTTAAGGTACCCACAAAAGCATGGCTGCTGCTCCTTAAGCTTGCTGCAACAAGTGGCTGATGGAGGCTTTGAAGACGTGATCGCCGCCAAGCAGGGGCTGAGCTGCGAGGGGTCACATGTCACTGCTTCCGCCGTGCGAGTTTCACCTGAAAATAGCAGTAGCACCAGCGCCGCTGCGCAGAAGGAAACAAAGGAAAACCTCTTCATATTTTTCCTACACAAAATACTAAAACTTGTGAAAAAAATATAATAAAGTCGAATTGTATTTGGTGCATTTTGGGCATGAGCTGCGACACAATTTATAGGAGTTGGGATGGTAATTATTGTTGTTTCTTTAGCCCATGATTGACGGTGTCAAACTTTCATGACTCACGAGTCAATGAGTCAAGTCTTTTGGTGGTCTAAAAGGTCCTCTGGGGAATTGAAGACTTTGAAGGTAGATCTGCAAATACCACCTTTGCACAATTGGATTTTACGCTTACATTTAATGTAGAAAAATTTTGGTATAGCTCTGCTCTACTTCCAATTGAAGCATACCATTTATGATTATTATAATATAATATAATTAATTAATTAATTTTTCAAATTAAGTGATTTTCATCAAAACTTTATATAAAACTTACATTTATGAATAGTGAATTTCTTTTATAATTTTTATTTGTTATAATTAGATAATTGTAAAATTATAATAAAATAATTATAAGTGAAATATTTTCACTTTAAAAAAAAAACTAAGTGGAAAAACAAATGTTGACATGGAGTAATATTATTGGTAAGCATATAGCTGACTTGGTAGGAGTAACCTATGTAATAATTTATCATAGTAGGAATAACTTATGTAATACTTTATCTTAATTTTGATTCAATTTTAAAATAACTGTAGATGAAAATTTTGTGAAATATCTTTAGAATCTTTCTTTGCTTTCTTACCAGATAGTGTTTTTGTTATCTGTTAACTTTAAATATTTGACCCAAATTAAATGTGTAGGTTTATTATTGCATATTCTTTTTAAGTAATTTTGTTCCATTATCTTAACTTTTACATAAAAATATTGGGATAAATTTGGACTTTAGCCCAAAAGATTTTTCTTTTTTTTTGCTTTTTATCATTGACCTACTTTTCTTTTTCTTCTTCTTCTTCTTCTTATTAAATTAGTATTATCTTTAATCAATATTAGTTCACCCGTTGATTTTTCCTTCAAATTCCCTTCTTTGTTATTGAAAGTTAGGTTAAGATTGTAAAAACTTCAAGGCCAGATGGAAAATAGAAAGATAAAAATTGGAAGAGAAGAAAAGTAGAAAGATGAAAAACATTTTTTTCCCTTTCCATTGATATGTATTGTGCTTCATTGGAAAAATAAAAAAAAATGTATTTTATTTGTATCCATTGTTTGGTAGAATTAATGAAAAATAAAAGGAAAGAACATAAAAATTATATTAGTTTACTATTATAATCTTTTATAAATTAAGATAAAAAGTAAAAAATCTTAATATTATAGGCAATCTTTTAAATATACAACATATACTCACACCTTTCCTATTTTCTCTCTTCTTCTTTTTTTTGATTTAGAATGATTTCTATTTGTGAATAAGTGTGAAATTTTAACACCTTTCCTATTTTGTTTTCTCACTTTTCTTTCATACAAACCACATTCACAATTCATTTTCTTTCTATATTTCCATTCCCTCTATTCATCCTTTTACTTTTAAATATACTCACACCTTTCCCATTTTCTCTCTTTTTTTCTTTTTGATTTAGAGTGATTTGTATTTGTCAATAAGTGTGAAAATTTGACATGTTTCCTATTTTTTTTCTCACTTTTCTTTCAAACAAAAAAACATTCAAAATTTCTTTTCTTTCTACATTTCCATTTCCTCTATTCATCCTTTTACTTTTCCATTATACCAAGCACACCCTAAAAGAAATTAATAATGATTTCTCTTTGTTTCCTTTGTATACTAAATTTAAAGGAGAATTTTCATAAGATCAATGAAATTATTGAAAGTATGGAGATTTTGAACTGTCACATGCAACACTTTCAACATGCCTACATATAAAGTTAAATAATAAAAAAAAGAAGAAAATTTTGCAATATATATATAAAATAGAAATCATTAATTATATATTTAAATGCAAATCATACATAATGTATGCCCTAAATTGGAATGTTAAATAATGCAAAGCAGTCCTTAAATTGGATGTAGCAATTAGCCTTAGCTTTAGTTGATTAGCTTTTTATCTCTCGTCATTGACTAGATGATAGTTGATCCAATGTAATGTTTTCATCAAGTTGCTCATATCTGCCTCCAAACTTTTTTTTATCCTTAAATTATGATCTCTCTTGTATGCATAAAAAAGTATATAAGTATGATTAATGAGATATTAGAACCTTAAATTTCCTTAATCTTCTACTTAACCTTAATTAAAACGTGGTTTAGTTTTTTATTCTTGCATCATTTGTTCTAAAAAAATGTCCTTGAATCATGACAAATTGTTATTGTTTGAGATTTCATCTAAAATCAAAGATGAAAAGGAAAACAAAGAAAAAAAAAATAAGAAAAGATGAGCGAGCTTCCACAAGAAACATTAAATATAATTCATCAGAGCACATGGAAATACTAAAAGTCACTGCTTTCTTCCACCTTAAACAAGTAAAATATATAATTACCTTAATTTTATCTCATCACATCTCATCATTATTCATTTATATATTCAGATCAGTTCTTGACAGCAAGAAAATCCTATGCTGCCAATAGATATTTTAATCAAGCAAACTTTTTAACATTTAGGATATGCAACTCCACAAGTGCTAGCAACCCTTTTGGAGTTGGGATTGTCGACAAACTGTTTAAGAGTTGGGTTCTTAAGGTACCCACAAAAGCATGGCTGCTGCTCCTTCAGCTTGCTGCAACAAGTGGCTGATGGAGGCTTTGAAGACGTGATCGCTGCCAAGCAGGGGCTGAGCTGCGAGGCCTCACATGTCACTGCTTCCGCCGTGCGAGTTTCACCTGAAAATAGGAGCACTACCAGCGCCACTGCACAGAAGGAAACAAAGGAAAACCTATTCATATTTTTCACACACAAAATGCTAACACTTGTGACAAAAAATAATAAAGTTGATTTGTATTTGGTGCATTTTTGGGTATGAGCTGCGACACATTTTATAGGACTTGGGATTGTTATTATTGTTGTTTCTTTAGCCCATGATTGACGGTGTCAATAAGTCAAGTCTTTTGCTGGCCTAAACTTGAAAAATGCGGGTCCTTGGGGGAATTGAAGAAGGTAGATTTGCACATCCCACCATTGCACGACGGGATTTTATGCTTACATTTAATGTAGAAAAATTTTGTTATAGCCCCGCTGTACTTCCAATTGAAGCATACCATTTATGATTTTTGTAATATAATATAATATAATTAATTAATTTTTAAAATTAAGTGATTTTCATCAAAATTTTATATCAAACTTACATGTATGAATGGTGAATTCTTATACAATTTTGTATTTATTATAATTACATAATTGTAAAATTAATAAAATAATTATAAAAAAAAAACTAAGCTAAGGAACCTGTAAAATTATCACAATCTGCTTAGAGAATATCTAACAAGATAAACAAAAAAATAGTTATAATAAATACAGATATTGTGATGTCCAAATTGTGGTATAACCTCATCCTTTTTTGGTGTGGCCATGATTTTATTTATAATAAAATAATAATAATAATAATAATAAAATAATAATATATACATTAATCGATAAATATAAAAAAATATTGATAGATAAATAAAAATAATAATAATAGATAAGTATAAAAAATATGCATTAATAAATAAATAATAAAAATAATATTAATGGATAACTAATAAAAATATATATATTATTAGACATAAAATATATATATAAATAATAAAAAATAAAGATAATAAAACTAAAAATAAAATGAGTCATTTTGTCTTATTTGGACCAAGCCCAATTAATCTGGACCTGAATCAAATTAAGTGTCTACAATATTAATTTAATAAAAATATTATACTTATATATAATTAATATATAATTTATTTTAAAATAAATTTTTATGTATATAATAAATTAAAATCATTAATTAAGTTCAAATTGAATGCAAGTTTGAAGTTGGATTATACAATATATATCGGGTCAAATCACGTAGAATTCTTTAAGAGTCGAGTTGGCGTTGAAGCAAGCAAAAATCTTCTTGATTCGATCCATTACTATATTTATTACAAAATTTTTTTTTTGTCATTCAAGTAATATGTAATTAATTTATTAAAAATTTCAAACAAATTTTTTATCAAATCTTTTTAGTTTTGAGTAAATATCGCCAACAATATACTTACAATTCTCAAATCACTTATTATTTAACAAACAAGTATTCTGTTGTCACCAGGTCTTTGAGTATAACAACACAAGTGCCCAGAATTCTTGTTCAAGGCAGGAAACTTGGTCTCTACTTTTGCAAAAGATGAAAGAAAATATCATGTGAAACATAAGTATTTAATTCCCTAGGTCAAATAACTTTATCTCAGTTTCAGATTATGCTAAGTTTCCTAATAATGGAAGAGTGGACTATTATTCAATGAATTGGACCTTTATGAACCTGATAATATTGATTCTAATGTTATAGTTGCCGATCAGGAAATGAAAATTAATGCACGTGTAAATGTCCTAAAATTGCTCATTCGTCCTTGACTTTGCCTCTAGACGAAACCCTACTGTTTAAAAGCTAACTTTCTGAAATGATATATTGCAAAGAGAAAAGAAAGAATGGCAGAAAATTTCACTAATTGATTGTTTTGTCATTTTAACCTTCAGAGTTTACCACAAGACAAAATGAATCAATTTTGACCTTCAGCGGTAAAAATGTCGATGTGATCTTAATTTGAAATGAGGATCGATACCGTTAATTTTTTTTATATTACTACGTAGTAAAAACTATGGTTACCTAATGGCTAAAAAATTTGATTGATGTTTAGTTAAAAAATTGGTTTTGGTCTTTTTCTTGTTTTAGTTTCTATGTTAAAAGTGTTAGAAATAGTCTTTTCTTTATAGTCTGATGTGGAAGAACAAATGTTGACATGGAGTAATATTATTGGATAAGCATACAGCTGAGTTTGTAGGAAGGATTTATATAATAATTTATTTTATTTAATTTTGATTCAATTTTAAAATAATCAAAGGATGAAATTTTTTGTGAAATATCTTTAGAATCTTTCTTTGCTTCCTTACTAAATACTGTTTGTGGTATCAGTGCAGGTTAATTATTGCATATTTTGAAGTAATAATTTTGTTCCATCATCCTAACTTTTGCATAAAAATATTGGGATAAATTTGGAATATAGCGCAAAAACTTTTTTTTTTTTTTTACTTTTTATAATTGACCTGCTTTCTTTCTTATCATTGAACTACTTTTTTTTTTTTTTCCTTCTTAAATTAGTATTATCTTTAATCAGTATTAGATCACCCTTTGCTTTTTCCTTAAAGTTTCCTTCTTTATTATTGAAAATTAGGTTAAGAATGTAAATACATCAAGGCCAGATAAAAAATGAAAACATAAAAATTGGGAGAGAGGAAAAGTAGAAAAGTGAAAAACATTTTTTTTTTCCCATTGGTGTGTATTGTGCTTGATTGGAAAAATAAAAAATAAAAAAATGTATTTTCTTTCTATCCATTGCTTGGTAGAATTAATGAAAAATGAAAAGTAAAAATATAAAAACTATATTATTTTACTATTATAACCTTTTATAAATTAAGATAAAAAATAAAAAATCTAAATATTATAGACAATCTTTTAAATATACAACACATTCTCACATTTTTCTCATTTTCTCTCTTTTTTTTTTTTTTTTGATTTACAATGATTTGTATTTGTGAATATGTGAAAAATTGACATCTTTCCTGTTATTTTTTCTCACTTTTCTTTCACACAAACCACATTCAAATTCATTTTCTTTCTACATTTCCAGTCCCTCTATTCATCCTTTTACTCTTCATTATACCAAGTACACCCTAAAAGAAATTAATAATGATTTCCCTTTGTTTCCTTTGTAAACTAAATTTAATGGAGAAATTTCGTAAGATACAATGAAATTATTGAAAAGTATGGAGATTTTGAACTGTCGTATGCAACACTTTCAACATATCTAAATATAAAGTTAAATAATTAAAAAAAAAAGAACATTTTCCAATATATATATACAATAGGAATCATCAATTATATATTTTAATGCAAAGCTTACGTAATGTATACCGTAAATTGGAATGTTAAATAATGCAAAGTAGTCCTTAAATTGGACTGTAGCAATTGGCCTTAGTTTTAGTTTTTAGTTTATTAGATTTTTGTTTCTAGCCTTTGACTAGATGATGGTTGATCCAACCTACTGTTTTAGTCAAGTTGCTCACTTCCGTCTTAAATCTTTTTTTATTTTTAAATTATGATTTTTGTTGTATGTATGAAAATGTATATAAGTATGATTAACGAATTATCGAACCTTAAATTACCTTAATCTTCCCCTTAACCTTAACTAAAACGTTGTTTAATTTTTATCCTTCTATCATTTGTACTAAAAAAAATCCTTAAATCATGAGAAATTGTTGTTGTTTGAGATTTCATCTCAAATCAAAGATGAAAAAAAAAATAAGAAAAGATGAGCCATTTTTCCACAAGAAACATCAATCATAATTCATCACAGCACATGTACCACTTTCTTCATCCTTAAACAAGTAGAATATATATATATATATATATATATATATATATAATTATCTTAATTTTATTTCATCCCATCACATCAGTATTCATTTATTCAGATCAGTACTTGACAGCAAGAAAATCCTATGCTGCCAATAGATACTTAATCAACCAAACTTTTAACATTTAGGATACGCAACTCCACAAGTGCTAGCAACCCTTTTGGAGTCGGGATTGTCGACAAACTGTTTAATAGTTGGGTTCTTAAGGTACCCACAAAAGCATGGCTGCTGCTCCTTCAGCTTGCTGCAACAAGTGGCTGATGGAGGCTTTGAAGACGTGATCGCCGCCAAGCAGGGGCTGAGCTGCGAGGGGTCACATGTCACTGCTTCCACCGTGCGAGTTTCACCTGAAAATAGCAGTAGCACCAGCGCCGCTGCGCAGAAGGAAACAAAGGAAAACCTCTTCATATTTTCCTACACAAAATACTAAAACTTGTGAAAAAAATATAATAAAGTCGAATTGTATTTGGTGCATTTTGGGCATGAGCTGCGACACAATTTATAGGAGTTGGGATGGTAATTATTGTTGTTTCTTTAGCCCATGATTGACGGTGTCAAACTTTCATGACTCACGAGTCAATGAGTCAAGTCTTTTGGTGGTCTAAAAGGTCCTTTGGGGAATTGAAGAAGGTAGATCTGCAAATACCACCTTTGCACAATTGGATTTAACGCTTACATTTAATGTAGAAAAATTTTGGTATAGCTCTGCTGTACTTCCAATTGAAGCATACCATTTATGATTATTATAATATAATATAATTAATTAATTAATTTTTCAAATTAAGTGATTTTCATCAAAACTTTATATAAAACTTACATTTATGAATAGTGAATTCTTATATAATTTTTTATTTGTTATAATTAGATAATTGTAAAATTATAATAAAATAATTATAAGTGAAATATTTTCACTTTAAAAAAAAACTAAGTGGAAAAACAAATGTTGACATGGAGTAATATTATTGGTTAAGCATATCGCTGACTTGGTAGGAGTAACCTATGTAATAATTTATCATAGTAGGAATAACTTATGTAATACTTTATCTTAATTTTGATTCAATTTTAAAATAACTATAGATGAAAATTTTGTGAAATATCTTTAGAATCTTTCTTTGCTTTCTTACCACATAGTGTTTTTGTTATCCGTTAACTTTAAATATTTGACCCAAATTAAATGTGTAGGTTTATTATTGCATACTCTTTTAAGGTAATTTTGTTCCATCATCTTAATTTTTACATAAAAATATTGGGATAAATTTGGACTTTAGCCCAAAAGATTTTTCTTTTTTTTTTCTTTTTATCATTGACCTACTTTTCTTTTCTTTTTTCTTCTTCTTCTTGTTAAATTAGTATTATCTTTAATCAATATTAGTTCACCCGTTGATTTTTCCTTCAAATTCCTTTCTTTGTTATTGAAAGTTAGGTAAAGATTGTAAAAACTTCAAGGCCAGATAGAAAATAGAAAGATAAAAATTGGAAGAGAAGAAAAGTAGAAAGATGAAAAACATTTTTTTCCTTTCCATTGATATGTATTGTGCTTCATTGGAAACATAAAAAAAATAAAAATAAATGTATTTTATTTGTATCCATTGTTTGGTAGAATTAATGAAAAATGAAAGGAAAGAACATAAAAATTATATTAGTTTACTATTATAACCTTTTATAAATTAAGATAAAAAGTAAAAAATCTTAATATTATAGACAATTTTTTAAATATACAACATATACTCACACCTTTCCTATTTTCTCTCTTCTTTTCTTTTTGATTTAGAATGACTTCTATTTGTGAATAAGTGTGAAACTTTAACACCTTTCCTAGTTTGTTTTCTCACTTTTCTTTCATGTGGACATCAATTTGTCCAGAAGAAATACAAAGTATGTATAAAATATGAAATACAATAAAAAATATAAAATACAAAAAAAATATGAAATAAAAAAAAACAAAACAGAACAAAAAAAATCAAGGATGGCAGTGGTACCATCCCCGGCACCACTGCCACCACCCCATCCTTCTGATCACCAGACCCTACACCCCATCCTTCTAATCACCAGACTCTACCCTCCACCCCTCAGATTAATCCTCCAATTGACAAACTACCAGATATAGCCAAAACTAATAAAAGAGGCATGAGCTCGTGCTTACACCAGTGCCGAGCCCCATGCCCTTCCCCCCAAACACACGGAGCTCTATAAATAGAGCTCCTAGCAAAAAAAAAAAAAAAAGAGAAGGAGAAAGGGAGAGACGCTGCAAAAAAAATTGAAAAACATACAAAAAAAATATACACAGTCCTTCCCGTTGGGAGGAACCCAATGTCAAGCTTCCTGCACGAAGAAGAAAAAAAAAGGAGTCAGTTTCAAAAAACAAGAGTCAGAACACAAAAATATATAGTTTCACCGAAACTTTCCCAGTAGATCTAAGGATTTTGGGACTTTTTTTGGTGAAAAAGAGGTCGGATCTGTGTTCAAGGGGTCGAGAGGAGTTTGTGAGAGATTTTTGGAATTTTTCGACAGCGTCGACGACGGCCGGAGCTCGCAGCCGGCAAGGACTGCAGTAGCTGTCGTGACGGATGGCCACCAGCCCCAGGTTGGCTGAAGAAGAAAAAAAAAAGAGGAATTTTTTTTGCAAAAACTGAATGAAATGAATGAAATTTTTTTTTTAACTTTTATATAAACCATCAGAACCAAAACGACACCGTTTAGACCAAAGAGGATCCGCGCGTCAACCCGCGATCCGATCCGGGGTCTGCGCACCCGACCCGACGACCCGCTTTTCCATCAGCCTCTGACCGATTCATCTAAATCGGAACAGACCGCCCAAACCGAACCGGACCGCGCTTGAACCGTTGCCAGACCGAGCCGAACTATCGGACCAAACCGTCAAACCGAACCGTACGTTGACCGGACCGTTGATCGATCCGATTCAAGTAAAATTTTTTTTTTAATTTTTTTATATATTATTTTATTAATATTTATGCATATTAAAATAATTATATTTGTTAGATTAAATGATGAAATTGTGGTTAATTTTTTTTATGTAATTATGTTAATTTTTAAAATAAACTTTAAAAACAATAATATAAAAATAAATTTAATAATAATAATAAACTAATAAAAATGTAGGAAAATAAAATTTTTATCCGACGATGAGATTCAAAGGTATTCCGAGTAGTGATGCCTACGAAATCTCTAGGTGAGAAGATTTTTTGTACCAGTGTATTGGAATATTTATAGAAAATCTTCAATATGATAAAAATTTCATTTTTCTTCAATTTTTTTAAATAAAAATTTCTTTTTTTATAATAATAAATAAAAATTGATTAATATATTAAAAATATATGTAATAAAAATAGGAAGGAAAGAAATTTAATCCAATAATGGGATTCTAAAAGTATTCCGAATAGAGATGCTTTAAGAAATCTCTAGGTGAGAAGATTTTTTGTAAAATATTACCAGCGTATTGGAATATTTATAGAAAATCTTCAATATAATTAAATTTCTTTTTCTTCAAAATTTTAATTTTAATTAAAAAAATTAATAAAACAATTAATAAAATTTTTGAAAAAGATGTGTGCATCAACATGTTATTATTTGCATTGCATACATGACATAATTTTTTACGAAAAGTAAATTTAGACCTCCCAAAGATTAGATTCTAAAAGTATTTCGAGTAGAGATGCTTTAAGAAATCTTTAGGTGAGAAAGAATTCTTTTAATGTTACCAACGTACTGGAACATTTTAAGAATTATTTCAATAAAAAGGTTTTAATTTATTTTTTTTCGAGAATAAATTTTTTTTAACATGACATTTTCTTATGAAAAATAAATTCGAGCCTCCAAAGATGAGATTCTAAAAGTATTCCGAGTAGAGATGCTTTAAGAAATCTCTATGTGAGAAAGAGTTCTTTTAATGTTACCAACGTACTGAAACATTTTAAGAATTATTTCAATAAAAAGGTTTTGATTTATTTTTCTCGAGAATAATTTTTTTTTAATAAATAAAAAATCAAGGAAATTATTTTTCGAATACTGAAAATAAGACTATTTTTAATCAAAATCAAAGGATAACACGTTGTTAATTGATACCATTTTTAACGGGCATTGTGGGGGTGCTAATCCTTCCCCACGCGTAACCGACTCCCGAACTCAAACTGTTTCACAGACCGTAAAATTATCTTTTTAATAAATTTTAATTAATTTTAAGATTTTATTAAAAAGATATGTTTTAATAGGTGGCCAATCACACCTAGCGAAAAAAGATTGATGACGACTCCGTTATTTTTTATTTTATTTTCAAATTCATCGGACGGACACAAAACCGTTACGACAGCTTGGCGACTCCACTGGGGATGCCTTTTATTTTCGAGAGTCAGGCTAAAATTAACTACTTGTTATCCTCAAATTTTGATTTAAACAGTTTTAATCAATTTCTTAAATTTTTATTTTTCATTTTCAGTAAAAAAGGTTAAAAAAACAAAAAAACAAAACAAATCAAAAATAAAAAGCAAAAAAATTCACACACATTTCTTTTACTATGCCTCTTATGTTTTATTTTTTTTGTATATATTGCTCTCAATAAATTAGGATATATTTGCACACAATGGCACGATGCATCTCATACATGAGCTCTATACCCGGGCTCTGTCCTTTATAGGAGGAAGTAAAGTACCTATGCTCTCATGAAGTGATAACCTCCGTAATGGCAAGCGAAATACTTCCACTCGAATTGAACCATTTTTCGTTTGTAGCCTGTGATGGGTGAGGATCAGGTTGCCTTACTAGTCCAACATGGACGATAGTGAGGAACAATTTGGGAACCTTTAGACCCTGTCAATCCAAACCCAACATATAATAAGCCTAGGAAACCAACCTTATGTAGAGCCCCGTCCACCTTCTTGTAGAAAATACCCAAGAATAAAAGTTGTGTATAATACGAAACAAAACAAAACAAACAAAAAAATCTCAAAACACAGAAACAAAACAAAAAAAAATAAAAAAATGTTTTTTTCTTAAACCACATCCTTACACTAACTCAATTTTGTTTCTTTTTTTTTTCTTTTTGCATTAATCATATCATATAGTTTTGCATCGAGATATTTGCTCTAAGACATATTTCTTCTAAGAAGTTTTCATGGATCCCATAGAACTACAAATTTGCTCATCCTCAGTCAGTGTGCCATGTGAGTCGTATAATGAAATACATGTTTGGTTGAAAGTCATGCTCGTAAAAGAGAGAAGAAAGCACTTCGAAGTATTGAATGAAAAAGAATCACTTCACCAGGTGATCCAAGGGTTAAAAATACAACTACAAGGCCACAAGAGTCATATTTCAGTAATGATAGATGAGTGGCATAGAAGGGAAAAAGATTGGATCTTCACATGTGATTCAGAAAGGGATGCCCACATGAGATAAAAGGCAAAAAGCTTAGAGAGGCAATAGTACATAGAGCACTTGACTAATCAAGTTTGCAAGGCAGTGAAGAAAGCATGAGAGATGGTTGAAAAGGTAAAAGCATTAAGAAGAGAAGTCAATCCCATAAGAGAATATGGACAGCGCCTAGTAAACTTTTTAGATGAGGTGAAAGACCATTATGAGCAAGTCAAATGCTTTTATAGATATAACTCCAGGATGGTAAATCCTATAAAAGTTGTATGGGATCAATAAAAATTTTTAATGTTAAAATTCATCCAAAAGTAAATATCTCCCACTTGCATTCATGCATCATATACATCATTTTTCATAAAATAAATAAAAAAATAAAATTTTCAACACATAGCATTCTAATTTTTTCTTTCTTTCTTCTTTTTCAAAATAAAAACTTTGTGGTAATAAAGGTTCAAGAATAGCTCGCCCACTAAAAATTTTGGCCCAACCTACTCGTCATTCATACAATACCAAGATACAGACAAGAATCATGGAGTAAGAACAGGCCAGCCGATTTGAGAGAATTGAAAAAGCTCAAGAAGAACTAAGAGGGGATCTTAGCATAATAATGGATATGCTCAAGAAACTTGACAAGAAAAAAGTAGTGAAAGAAAATCTGAGCTTTCAAGAGTAATCGCCAGATATGGTAGGTCCTGTCTATCCTTCAAGGTTTGAGCCACGACTGAACCAACCTTCATAAGGAACTAGAGTACCAATTCCTACTTCCGATGGATATCTTAATCTTTATCCAGAAATGATGTCCACATTTGCTCTAGGATAATTTCAAAATTTTGTTAATCCCATTGTGATGGAAAAATCACCTAAGCCAATCTTAGTTCCTGATTTGAATGATCCCAAGAAAAAAGCTAGGGATACAGACACCTGAAAAAGTAAAAGATATCAGTTCTCGAGAAAAGATAAAGTTATTGGAAGAAAGGCTTAGGGCTATAAAGGGAATAAATTTTTATGGCTTCACAGATGCGGCTGACCTTTGTTTAGTTCTCAATGTGGTAATTTCCCTAAATTCAAGGTCCTTGAATTTGAAAAATATGATGGCACAAACTGCCCAATGACCCACATCACCATGTATTGTTGAAAGATGACAGCATATGCTTGAGATGAGAAGTTGTTAATGTATATATTTCAAGATAGTCTTACGGGTTCTGCAACTAGATGGTATGTTCAATTAGATAGGACTCGTATTCATTCTTGGCAAGAGCTTACAAAGGTATTCCTTACACAATATCGACATGTCACGGATATGATTCCAGATCGTCTATCTCTTCAAAGTATGGAAAAGAAAGTAACTAAAAATTTCAAGAAGTATGCACAAAGATGGAGAAACGTGGCTGCACAAGTTCAACCATCTCTCACTAAGAAAGAAATAACTGTTTTATTTGTGAACACCTTGAAAGTACCATATTATGAGAGATTGATAGGCAATGCAACCAAGAACTTTTACAGATTGGTGATATCAGATGAGATCATTGAAAATACCATAAAGAATGATAAGCTCGATGCAAGAGAGACAAATGGAGTAAGAAAAGGTGGAGCTCTCAAAAAGAAAGAGAATGAAGCCCAAGCAGTAAATTATGTGGGGCAACAGTTCAGAAGTTTCACACCCTACTCTGTTCCAGTCTACCAAACCTATTACCCTTTTGTAAACCATGTTACATCTATCCCTCATTCATATTAATTATACCAGTCATTACAACAACCATCTTATCCACCCCATTTTCAGCCATCATTTCAGACACCCACTTACAATCGTCCTGTTACACCTATTAGACTAGGATGGAGACCTAGTCCTAATAGTGGTTTGAGAGCCCCAAGAAATACCCAAGAAAAAATCACTTTTGATCCCATTTCCATGACATACACAGATTTGTATCCTCGACTTGTTGATAAACATCTACTTGTTCCTGTTATCGTTGAACCTTTGAAACCTTCATTTCTCAAGTGGTATAACCCCAATGCACATTGTGATTATCATTATGGGAATCCAAGTCATTCCACTGAAAATTATACTGCTTTGAAGCATAAAGTGCAAGGGTTAATCAATGAAGGAGTATTAAATTTTGATACCAACCAACAAGGGACTTCAAATGTCAATGGGAATCCTCTACCAAATCATACCAGACCATTATAAATGCCTTAATTGATGGGTAAAAAAGCCACGTGAAGGAGAAAATAAATGAAGTTAAGACTCCGATGGCTAGGGTGTTCGAAGTTTTGGTCAAAGTTGACATGTTGAAGCCAATAGAACCTTAAAATTGCTCTAAAGCAATTAGCTCAACTGAAAGCTACAATTATCACGGAGGTGTTCTGGGGCATTCTATCAAAAATTGTCACCAATTTCGTCAAGAGGTGCAAAAATTGATGGATGAGGGTCGAATAGAGTTTTACCAAGAAAGAGAAGAGTTGGTGAAAGCTGAAATGTCTATCATTGATTCAAAGAATAAATTTATGCGTAGATCGATAACTATCTATTATGATGAGAAGCCAACATCGAAGCTAGAAAAGCTTATCTCCCGACCTGTGGTGACAATTAAAGTTTCTGGCCCTTTTCATATCAAAATGATAAAAAAGTACCTTAGAAGTATGATTATGATGTCGTAGTCGACCCAGATACTATCAATATAACGGGTGCATGAGGCATAACTCGAAGTGGTAGGTGCTATACCCCAAAAGCTTTAGAAAAAGCTAAAAAGGAGAAAGCCAAGGTAAGAGAAGAAAATAAAAGTCAGAGTGATCTTGACACAACTTCAGAAAAAAAATGTCAGAAGCCAATATCTGATAGTGAAACAGGTGAATTTCTAAAGTTAATAAAACATAGCGAGTATAGCGTGGTAGAACAGCTTAACAAGATGCTAGCTAGAATTTCGTTATGTCATTATTGCTCAGTTCAGAGTCACACCGTAATGTTTTACTGAAGATGCTAAATTAAGCATATGTGTCTCACAATGCTTCTGTTGAATATGTGGAACAGCTTGTTGGTAATCTAACGATTTCAAATTATATCTCTTTCAATGATGAAGAGATTCCTCCTGAAGGTAGAGAAAGTACCAAAGCTCTTCACATTACTGTGAAATGTAAAAGTCATATAATGGCTAAGGTTTTGATTAATAATGGCTCATCCATCAATGTTATGCCTGTGACTATTCTGACAAAACTCTCTGTTGATGGATCTTACATGAAATCTAGTCATATGATAGTGAGAGCCTTTGATGAAACCAGAAGAGAGGTGCTAAAAGATATAGAAGTGCCATTGTAGATTGGCCCATACACTTTCAACGTGAAATTTCAAGTTATGGACATCTCTCATTTATACAGTTATTTATTGGGTAAACCATGGATCCATATGGTAGGTGCTGTCCCATCTTCATTACATCAAAAAGTTAAATTCATTATTGAAGGGAAACTAACATGTGTGGCAGGAGAAGAAGATTTATTGGTAATCAACTGATAAATACTCCTTATGTGAAATCGACAGATGAAGCTCTAGAATGCTCTTATAGATCTTTCAAGATTGCCAATGTAACATATATAGCTGAAGGATCTAAATTGTATTCACCACACTTGTCTACGATGACTAAAATGGTAGTCAAATAGTTTACCAAGATGGGATGGTGACCTAAAGTCAGACTTGGGAAGAACTTGCAAGGAATCATAGAGCCATCGATCATATATGAAAAAAAGACAGATTTGGCTTGGGATATAAGCCAACGAGAGGAGACAGAACAAGAATGGTGAATGAGAAAAGAGATAAGAGGATAGCTAATCTTAAGAGATATGAGCCAGAGTCAAAGCCCATAGTCATTCCATACCTCTATGATTCTTTTCACTCAGGAGGATACATTTATCCAAATTTATCAAGAGCCTCAAATGCAGGATTCGTGAAAAAATTTTTAGAGCTGGCCATTCAAATGGTGGATGATGAAAAAAAGAAGAGTCGAAGTGAAAAGCTGTTCGTGTACCCTTGTCCTTCAGATTTTGAGCTGGATAATTGGAAAGTTACAAAACTGCCTATCATTTTTAAAACTTTGGAAAAGTAATGTACTATGAACTTTAAATCCCTAATTACTTTTTACAAGTATTAAGAGATCTTTTATGGTGTGTTTATGTTTGTCGTTTTAATAAAAGACTTAGAAGATGCATTCACATTTCTTCTACTATTTTTATCTTCATTTTACCTTTCATTCTTTTTTTCTACATTTTCTTACCATTCTATTTTTGTGTGCCAATATTCTCTTCATCTTACCCTTTGCAGGGTCTCAAACAATGAACATGAAGATAATCATGACAATAATCTCGGATTTGATTTTGAAAACTTAATTCATGTTGATGAACTTGATAATGAGGAAGATTCAGATAACTATACACTGCCTATTGATTTGTTAAAATTAATGAAACATGAAGATAAGCCAATTGAACCCCACCAAAAAATTATTGAATCAGTAAATTTAGGAGATGGTGAGAACAAAAAAGAAGTTAAAGTTGGTACATCTCTTTTGCCAGGTGAAAGACAGAATCTAGAAGAACTGCTCTGACAATATGTAGATGTGTTCGCGTGGACTTACCAGGATATGTCATAACTTAGCACTGATATTGTAGAGCACAAGTTACCTTTAAAACCAGGATGTAAGCCGATACAGCAAAAGCTAATGTGCATGAAACCAAAGATGCTGCTGAAAATTAAAGAAAAAGTGAAGAAACAATTCGATGCTAGATTTTTGAAAGTGGCAAAATATCCTGAATGGGTAGCCAATAGCCAATATAGTGCCAGTTCCTAAGAAGGATGGAAAAGTGAGAATGTGTGTCGATTATTGAGATTTGAATAGAGCAAGCTCCAAGGATAACTTTTCTTTACCTCACATCGATATTCTAGTGGATAATACTGCTAGGCATTCCACATTTTCCTTTATGGATGGTTTCTCAAGTTATAATCAGATCAAGATGGCTCGAGATGATATGGAAAAAATTACATTTGTGACCATGTGGGGAACATTCTGTTACAAAGTCATACCTTTTGGGTTAAAAAATGCTAGTGTCACTTATAAAAAAGTAATGGTGACTCTCTTCCACGACATGATGCATAAAGAAATAGAGGTATATGTGGATGATATGATTGTAAAATCTCATGAAAGAGAAGATCATATAGTCAATCTCAAAAAGCTGTTTGATAGGTTGAGAAGATTTCAACTGAAGTTGAGTCCTGCTAGATGTACATTTGGTGTCAAGTTAGGAAAACTATTAGGCTTTGTGGTCAGTGAAAGAGGAATCGAAGTAGACCCGAATAAGATACAAGCCATCCAAAACTTATCTCTTTTTCGTACCCCAAAAGAAGTGCGAGGTTTCCTTGAGAGACTGAACTATATTGCTCGTTTCATCTCTCAACTCACCTATAAGTGCGATCCTATTTTCAAGCTTCTTAGAAAATATGATCTAAGAGAATGGAATGATGAATGCCAAGAAGCTTTTGATAAGATCAAAGAATACTTGTTAAATCCACCTGTGTTGGTGCCTCCAATCCCGAAAAAACCTTTGATCTTATACTTAACGGTGCATGAAAATTCCATAAGATGTGTGCTAGGGCAAAGATATGAAACTGACAGAAAAGAACGAGCAATATACTACTTGAGCAAAAAATTCTCTGATTATGAGTCCAAGTATTCACCATTAGAGAAGATATGTTGTGCATTAGCCTGGACAACTCGAAGGCTTAGACAATATATGCTTTATCACACTACTTGGCTCATAGCAAAGCTGGATCCTATTAAGTATATCTTCGAAAAACCCTCATTGACAGGAAGAATAGCGCGGTGGCAAGTTATGCTTTTAAAATATGATATCATTTATGTGACTCAAAAAGCTATAAAAAGAAGTGCTGTAGCCGAGTTCCTTGCTGATCGCGCTATCAAAAATTATGAACCAATGAACCTGGAGTTCCCTGATGAAGATGTGATGGCCATTGAAGAAAATGAACCTGTTGAAGAGTCTTGGAGGATGTATTTTGATGGAGTTGCTAATGCTTTGGGTCATGGTATTAGGGTAATTTTAATATCTCCTGATGGGCACTATTATCCCATTACAGCCAGGTTAAATTTTAATTGCATAAATAATGTGGCTGAATATGAGGCTTGTGTTATGGGTCTACAAGCAGCAATTGAAAAGAAAATCAAAGTATTAGATGTGTTTGGAGATTTAGCTCTAATCATTTATCAGTTATGAAGAGAATGGGAAACCAAAGATTCTAAGTTGATACAGTACCATAAGTACATTTCTCAGTTGGTTAAACAATTCGAAAAAGTTCAATTCGAGCATTTGCCTAGAGAGGAAAACCAAATTGCTGATGCACTGGCTACTCTAGCTGCAATGATTAAAACAGATGCAAATACCAAAATTCAACCTATCAAGCTGGACATGAAAGATGAACCAGCACATTGTTTAGGTGTTGAAGAAAAAGTTGATGGAAAACTATGGTATCATGACATCATGCAATACATTAAAAGCCAGTAATACCCAAAACATGTAACAAAAAATGATAAGAGAACTATCAGAAGGTTGGCTATGAGTTTCTTTCTTGACGGAGAAGTCCTCTATAAAAGGGGTCGAGATGAAGTACTCTTAAGATGTGTGAATGCAGCTGAAGCGAAGAAGATTATTAAAGAGATGCATGATAGAGTTTGTAGGGCACATGCAAATGGTTATATGATGGCTAGATAAATTATGAGGGCTGAATACTATTGGTTGACAATGAAGAGTGACTGTATTGATTATGCCAAAAAATATCATAAATGTCAGATCTATGCTGACAAGATCCACACTCATCAACAGCGTTGCATGTTTTGGCTCCTTCATGGCCATTCTCTATGTGAGGTATGGATGTCATTAGTCTTATCACTCCAAAAGCTTCAAATGGACATAGATTCATCTTTGTGATGATTGATTACTTCACAAAATGGGTAGAAACTGCATCATACGCTAGTGTGACCCGATCTGTGGTATGCAAATTCATAAAAAATGAGATAATATATAGATATGGGCTTCCAGAGATAATTATTTCTGATAATGCCAAAAATTTGAATAGTAAGATGATGAATGAAGTTTGCACTCAGTTCAAGATTCGTCATCGTAATTCGACACCATATCGTCCAAAGATGAATGGGGCAGTAGAAGCTGCAAATAAGAATATCAAAAGAATCTTAGAAAAAATGACTGATACTTATAAAGATTGGTATGAAAAGTTACCCTTTACTTTGCATGCTTATAGAACATCAGTCTGAACATCTACTGGGTCACTCCGTTCTGTTTGGTATATGGAATGGAAGCGATGCTACCGATCGAAGTAAAAATTCCCTTGCAGAGAGTCCTGATGGAGGTAGAATTAGAGGAAGCAGAATGGGTTCGAAATCGCTATGAGCAGTTGAACCTTATTGAGGAGAAAAGACTTACAGCACTTTGTCATGGTCAATTATATCAAAAAAAGATGATGAGAGCACATGACAAGAAAATTTATCCCCATTGCTTTAGAGAATGAGATTTAGTGCTGAAAAAGATCCTTTCAAATCAACATGATAATCGAAGAAAATGGACGCCAAATTGAAAAGGCCCGTATGTGGTGAAAAAGGCCTTTTATAGTGGGGCATTGATTTTGGCAGAAATGGATGGAAGTGATTTACCTGCTCCGATAAATTTAGATGCTGTGAAAAAATACTTTGCTTGAAAAAAAAGTAAAAAAATGAAAAATGATGACTCATCCGAAGTTGAAAACCTAAAAAAGGTGGCTTGAATGCGAAGAAGAACCATCATTTCATAATACAGGGGCAAGTGTAGTTTGATGAACTCTGAAAGATCAAGGAAGTCATCTAATTTAGTTTTAGAAAAAAAATCTGAGAATATTCTGTTCATGATTATCTTATGATCATCATTTGGGCACCTTTGTTTCAACTCAAATACTTTACCATGTACTTGTTACCAGTCTAATAAAATATGCTTTCTTTTTTTTGGAAATAACACCTATCCATTCCTTTATTCTCATTTTTGTCCACCATATGAATAGAAGAAATGTGTGATTGCATTTTATTGGTCTTGGACTTAAAATGATGAAAAGAAAAACAAACATGAAAGATCTTAGCATTACTTTTTAAAAGTTGACAAAGGTAAATGAAAAAGGATGAGAAAAATATGACAGGACATTGATGTTGTAGATTTTTGAAGATCTAAAATATTGTGGTCAGATGTTAAGAACAGATTGGTCGTACAAAAATTCTGATAAAAGAAGACAAAAGTGAGAGATTTTGAGAACTTTTTTACTATAATGAATAATTTTGATTGCATTACATGCATTGCATTTAGAGCACTCAGTACATGCATCCATGAACAGTTTTAATAAGGACGGAGACTTTCCATTTCCTGATCGAATAAAAGATTTCAAAAGAAAAGAATTTACATGCTAAAAGAAAAGAACTCAGTTTTGAGAGAAAATGAAATTTTAAAGTTGTTGAGCCTCTGTTGAGAGGAGCTTTTTTTAAGATGAAATTTTAAAGTTGTTAAGCCTCTGCTGAGAGGAACTTTTTCAGATGAGATTTTAAAGTTGTTGAGCCTCTACTGAGATGAGCTTTTTCAAATGAGATTTTTAAAGTTGTTGAGCCTCTGCTGAGAGGAGCTTTTCCAAGATGAGATTTTAAAGTTGTTGAGCCTCTACTGAGAGGAGCTTTTCCAAGATGAGATTTTTAAAGTTGTTGAGCCTCTGCTGAGAGGAGCTTTTTCAAATGAGATTTTAAAGTCGTTGAGCCTTTACTGAAAGGAGCCTTTTTCAAGATTTTAAAATTGTTGAGCCTTGTTGAGAGGAGCCCTTTTCAAATGAGATTTTAAAGTAATTGAGCCTCTGCTGAAAGGAGCTTTTTTCAAGATTTTAAAGTTGTTGAGCCTCTGTTGAGAGGAGCCCTTTTCAAATGAGATTTTAAAATCGTTGAGCCTCTACTGAGAGGAGCTTTTTCAGATTTTAAATTGTTTAAAGTTGTTAAGCCTCTGTTGAGAGGAGCCCTTTCCAAATGAGATTTTAAAATTGTTGAGCCTCTGCTGAGATGAGCTTTTTCTGATTTTAAATTTTTGAAAGTTGTCGAGCCTCAAGTGAGAGGAGCATTTTCAATAAAAAAAATCATTTGGATTCTGGACAAAATTATTGTCTCTGTCTTTGCCCTATTACTGATTACCAGTAATGTGCAAAAAAGGGCAGCTGTGGACATCAATTTGTCCAAAAAAAATACAAAGTACGTATAAAATATGAAATACAATAAAAAAATATGAAATACAAAAAAAATATGAAATACAAAAAAAAATAAAACAGAACAAAAAAAATCAAGGATGGCAGTGGTACCATCCCCGGCACCACTGCCACCACCTCTGCCACCAGACCCACCAGACCCTACACCCCATCCTTCTGATCACCAGACCCTACCCTTCACCCCTCAGATTAATCCTCCCATTGACAAACTACCAGATATAGCCAAAACTAATAAAAGAGACATGGGGCTCGTGCTTACACCCGTGCCGAGCCCCATGCCCTTCCCCCCAAACACACGGAGCTCTAAAAATAAAGCTCCTAGCAAAAAAAAAGAAGAATAGGAGAAAGGGAGAGACGTTCCAAAAAAAAATTGAAAAACACACAAAAAAAATATACACAGTCCTGCCCGTAGGGAGCAACCCAGCACCGAGCTTTCTGCACGAAGAAAAAAAAAAGAGTCAGTTTAAAAAAAAAAAGAGTCAGAACACAAAAATATATAGTTTCACTGAAACTTCTCCAGCAGATCTAGGGATTTTGAGACTTTTTTTGGTGAAAAGGAGTCGGATCTGTGTTCAGGGGGTCGAGATGAGTTTGTGAGAGATTTTTAGAATTTTTCGACAGCGTCGACGGCGGCCGTCGTGACGGACGGCCACCAGCCCCAGGTCGACTGAAAAAGAGAAAAAAAAAAAGAGGAATTTTTTTTACGAAAACCAAATGAAATGAATGAAATTTTTTTTTAACTTTTATATAAACCGTCAGAACCAAAACGACGTCGTTTCATTAAATGCCCAAAATGACGTCGTTTAGACCAAGAAGGATCCGCGCATCAACCCACGACCCGGGGTCCGCGCACCCGACCCGACGACCCGCTTCTCCATCAGCCCCTGACCGGTCCATCTGAGCAGAAACAGATCGTCTAGACCGAACCGGACTGCGCTTGAACCGTTGTCAGACCGAGCCGAATCGTCAGACCGAACCACCGAACCAAACCGTACGTTGACCGGACCGTTGATCGGTCCAATTCAGGTAAAAATATTTTTTTTTGAATTTTTCTTATTTTTTTATATATTATTTTATTAATATTTATGCATATTAAAATAATTATATTTGTTAGATTAAATGATGAAATTGTGGTTATTTTTTTTATGTAATTATGTTAATTTTTAAAACAAACTTTAAAAACAATAATATAAAAATAAATTTAATAATAATAATAAACTAATAAAAATGTAGGAAAATGAAATTTTTATCCGACGATGAGATTTAAAGGTATTCCGAGTAGTGATGCCTACAAAACCTCTAGGTGAGAAGATTTTTTGTAAAATATTACCAGTGTATTGGAATATTTATAAAAAATCTTCAATATAATAAAATTTTCATTTTTCTTCAATTTTTTTAAATAAAAATTTCTTTTTTTATAATAATAAATAAAAATTGATTAATATATTAAAAATATATGTAATAAAAATAGGAAGGAAAGAAATTTAATCCAATGATGAGATTCTAAAAGCATTCCGAGTAGAGATGCTTTAAGAAATCTCTAGGTGAGAAGATTTTTTGTAAAATATTACCAGCGTATTGAAATGTTTATAGAAAATCTTCAATATAATTAAATTCTTTTTTCTTCAAAATTTTAATTTTAATTAAAAAAATTAATAAAACAATTAATAAAATTTTAGAAAAAGATGTGTGCATCAACATGTTATTATTTGCATTGCTTACATGACATAATTTTTTACGAAAAGTAAATTTAGACCTCCCAAAGATGAGATTTTAAAAGTATTCCGAGTAGAGATGGTTTAAGAAATCTCTAAGTGAGAAAGAGTTCTTTTAATGTTACCAACATACTAGAACATTTTAAGAATTATTTCAATAAAAAGGTTTTAATTTATTTTTTCTCGAGAATAAAATTTTTTTTTAACATGACATTTTCTTACAAAAATAAATCGAGCCTCCAAAGTTAAGATTTAAAAGTATTCCGAGTAGAGATCTTTAAGAATCTCTAGGTGAGAAAGAGTTCTTTTAATGTTACCAACGTACTGAAACATTTTAAGAATTATTTCAATAAAAAGATTTTGATTTATTTTTCCTGAGAATAATTTTTTTTTAATAAATAAAAAATCAAGGAAATTATTTTTCGAATACTGAATATAAGATTATTTTTTATCAAAATCAAAGGATAACACGTTGTTAATTGGTACCATTTTTAACGGGCGTTGTGGGGGTGCTAATCCTTCCCCACACGTAACTGACTTCCGAACTCAGACTGTTTCGCAGACCGTAAAATTATATTTTTAATAAATTTTAATTAATTTTAAGATTTCATTAAAAAGATATATTTTAATAGGTAATCAATCGCACCTAACGAAAAAAGATTGATGGCGACTCCGTTATTTTTTATTTTGTTTTCAAATTCGGCGAGCGGACGGACACAAAACCGTTACGATATTTCATACAAACCACATTCACAATTCATTTTCTTTCTATATTTCCATTCCCTTTATTCATCCTTTTACTTTTAAATATACTCACACCTTTCCCATTTTCTCTCTTTTTTTTCTTTTTGATTGAGAGTGATTTGTATTTGTGTGTGAAAATTTGACATCTTTCCTATTTTTTTCTCACTTTTCTTTCAAACAAAAAAACATTCAAAATTTCTTTTCTTTCTACATTTCCATTGCCTCTATTCATTCTTTTACTTTTCCATTATACCAAGCACACCCTAAAAGAAATTAATAATGATTTCTCTTTGTTTCCTGTGTATACTAAATTTAAAGGAGAATTTTCATAAGATCAATGAAATTATTGAAAGTATGGAGATTTTGAACTGTCACATGCAACACTTTCAACATGCCTACATATAAAGTTAAATAATAAAAAAAAGAAGAAAATTTTGCAAAATATATATAAAATAGAAATCATTAATTATATATTTAAATGCAAATCATACATAATGTATGCCCTAAATTGGAATGTTAAATAATGCAAAGTAGTCCTTAAATTGGATGTAGCAATTAGCCTTAGCTTTAGTTGATTAGCTTTTTATCTCTCGTCATTGACTAGATGATAGTTGATCCAATGTAATGTTTTCATCAAGTTGCTCATATCTGCCTCCAAACTTTTTTTTATCCTTAAATTATGATCTCTCTTGTATGCATAAAAAAGTATATAAGTATGATTAATGAGATATTAGAACCTTAAATTTCCTTAATCTTCTACTTAACCTTAATTAAAACGTGGTTTAGTTTTTTATTCTTGCATCATTTGTTCTAAAAAAATGTCCTTGAATCATGACAAATTGTTATTGTTTGAGATTTCATCTAAAATCAAAGATGAAAAAGAAAACAAAGAAAAAAAAATAAGACAAAATGAGCCATATTTCCACAAGAAACATTAACTAATATTCATCACAGCACATGGAAATACTAAAAGTCACTGTTTTCTTCCACGTTCAACAAGTAAAATATATAATTACCTTAATTTTATCTCATCACATCTCATCATTATTCATTTATATATTCAGATCAGTTCTTGACAGCAAGAAAATCCTATGCTGCCAATAGATATTTTAATCAAGCAAACTCTATAACATTTAGGATATGCAACTCCACAAGTGCTAGCAACCCTTTTGGAGTTGGGATTGTCGACAAACTGTTTAAGAGTTGGGTTCTTAAGGTACCCACAAAAGCATGGCTGCTGCTCCTTCAGCTTGCTGCAACAAGTGGCTGATGGAGGCTTTGAAGACGTGATCGCTGCCAAGCAGGGGCTGAGCTGCGAGGCCTCACATGTCACTGCTTCCGCCGTGCGAGTTTCACCTGAAAATAGGAGCACTACCAGCGCCACTGCACAGAAGGAAACAAAGGAAAACCTATTCATATTTTTCACACACAAAATGCTAACACTTGTGACAAAAAATAATAAAGTTGATTTGTATTTGGTGCATTTTTGGGTATGAGCTGCGACACATTTTATAGGACTTGGGATTGTTATTATTGTTGTTTCTTTAGCCCATGATTGACGGTGTCAATAAGTCAAGTCTTTTGCTGGCCTAAACTTGAAAAATGCGGGTCCTTGGGGGAATTGAAGAAGGTAGATTTGCACATCCCACCATTGCACGACGGGATTTTATGCTTACATTTAATGTAGAAAAATTTTGTTATAGCCCCGCTGTACTTCCAATTGAAGCATACCATTTATGATTTTTGTAATATAATATAATATAATTAATTAATTTTTAAAATTAAGTGATTTTCATCAAAATTTTATATCAAACTTACATGTATGAATGGTGAATTCTTATACAATTTTGTATTTATTATAATTACATAATTGTAAAATTAATAAAATAATTATAAGTGAAATATTCACTTTCAAAAAAAAACTAAGCTTAAGGAACTAGTAAAATTATCACAATCTTCTTAGAGAATATCTAACAAGATAAACAAAAAAATAATTATATTAAATACAGATATTCCGATGTCCAAATTGTTGTATAACCTCATCCTTTTTTGGTATGGCCATGATTTTCCTTGACTTTTTCCTCTTCTTAAACTCTCAACATTGACCTAGGTGGTTGATTGGAACAGTTCATATAATAACAACACAGAAATGAAAGAAATAAGTGAAATGAATAACAACTTTTCTTATCTTGCTAGAATGTCTTGTTTCTACATTTTTAAGATAAAAGGACTTTGTTTTCTTTTTCCTAGACTTTGATTTTTCAACAATGGCCTACAGTCTACATGTAGAGTTAATATAATATTTAGAATTGATACACAATAACGATCAAGGAAAAACTTCTCTTGTCTAATTGGGCTCATCTTCTTCCATATATCAACTAATTCTTCTAGATTATTTTATTTGAAGAGGATAGATATTTTTTGAGACAGTGTAAAATCATAGTCGATTGGTAAATAATCCCTCATCTTTAGTTGCATCTTTTCTGACTAGATTTTTACTTCATTGGGTAGCTCACAAGGAGCTTATACAGATGAAGAGCAAACTAATCGTTCTGTGGAGTCCATGAAAAACTTTTGTTGAAGACCGTCTTTTAAGCAAATGTTCTTTATGCAACTTTATGATATGAGCATGAACCAATGCAAAAGAATGAGAGAAAAGGTTAGTACGCCCAAAAAAAGGAATAAATAAATAACTAAGTAAATTAAAACATCACATAGAATAAGAGGAAAGAATCCTATACTTTTAGTCAATTCTAAAAGGGAAGGGTGATGGCTCTATCTATAGGTTAGGCACTCTTAGTGTTCACTATATGTGGTTTGAGGTTAAAGTCTAAAGGTTCCCAAATTGCTCCTTACATCATTGTCCTTCACAGACTAGTAAGGCACCATAATCCTCACCTATTATAGGCTACAAGCGAAAAAGATTCAATTTGAGTGGGAGTATTTCGTTAGCCACTACGGAGGCATTAAACGTCACGAAAGCATTAGGTACTTTACTCCATCCTAGAGGGACAGAGCTCAGGTATAAAGCTCATGTTATGCATATACATATGAATGACATAATTAATAAAGTAAATGAGTGAATAATAAAACAAATCTATACAAAAAGGTTCAATTTTATTAGGATTTTGGATAACACAAATTTATTTGCTGGCCTGACTCTCGGCTTCATTCCCCAATGAAGCAGCCAAACTGTCATAACGTCTAGATCCGGGGATCTGTCGCTAGACATTGACTTAAAGAGTCACCACCAATCTTTTTTATCTAGGTGCGATTGACCACCTAAAAAATTTATCCTTTTAAGAAACACCTAAACCTAAGGGTCCCTAAAAGAATAGGTTCAGGTCTACTAATCAGAATAAGGTTCGAGAGTACGATTACGTGTGAGAAAGGTTATAGCACCCTTACAACACCCATCGAAAGATGGTACCAACTTAATTTTGTGTTATCCAATAAGCCTTAAAAATTTACCAAGTAATTAATTATTGAAAATTATTCTCAATTGACTTTAATACTTTTAGCAAAAAATTAAAAAAATTCTCTCACCTCAAGAGTATGCAATGAGACTACTATTTCACTTGCTGAGGCTCTATTGTCAGATTATTTAATATTAAAGAAAATTTAAAAAAAAAGAAAAGAAATAAAATGACAAAAAATAATTCAGCTTTAGATATAAATCTTTTTCTCTTCAAAAATTCATGTTTTTGTACAAGAAAAATTGATACTTTTAACTTTTTCTCAAAAATATTTTTTAGAAAACTTATTTTTAAAGGAAAACTGATATTTTAAACTTTTTCCCAAAAATATTTTTTTAGAAAACTTATTTTCAATGAAAATTGATACTTTCAACTTTTCCTCAAAAATATTTTTTTTTTGGAATTTTGTTTAAAGAAAATCAAAAAATAAAATAAAATAAAATAAGAAATACTAAATAATTCTAATATAACCAATAAATAATAATAATAATAAATAAGAAAGAAAAAAAAAACCTTTGGAACAGCTTGGCTCGACTGGGAAATAGCTCAGCTCAAGACAAAAAAAACGAATCGAAGACGCGGCTCGGAGACCTCGGCTCGGCTCAGCTCAGCTCTAGGGATCGGTTAGCACATGAGTTAATGAATCGGGTCACAATCTGGTGGTTGGGTCAGCCCAAACAAAAACACGCAGATCCTGGTAACGTACTAACACTAAAACGACATTGTTTTGCGCAGGTATAAAAGGCAAAGAATGAGTTTTTTCTTCAGATGCGCCTTCTCCCTTCTCTCTCTTCCCTTCTGCTTTCTCCTCATTCTCTCTACCCAAAGAACACAACCTAGAATCCGGTTGAATTTCCATCAGATTCTGGAAAATAATGGTAAAAACTTCAAAGTTGGCTAGAAAACTCGTCGAAAAATTCAAGGTTCGCCGAAAAATTTCGTCAGATTTTGAAAAATTTTCAAAAATTTTTCAAAAAAAAAACTTCAAAAATTCTATAAAAAATCCCACATATTCCTAAAGCTATATCTAATGCACCAGAACCTTTTTAGCTTCTGTTTTCTCTGTGTCTCCTTTTCGTGTATGTTCCAGCACCTATTTATAGAGATTGATCAAAAGAGTTTCTGATCAATCTCAATTCCTTCTGGGATTAGGATTCATTCTTTGAATCCAATCCAAACTCTTTCAATCCCCTTATTCATAGCAGAACCTCCTTCTAGAACCAAAAATTATATCTATCAAAATAGAATTTAGATCGGATAAACCAACCAAAATAATAATAATAATAATAATAATAATAATAATAATATATACATTAATCGATAAATATAAAAAAATATTGATAGATAAATAAAAATAATAATAATAGATAAGTATAAAAAATATGCATTAATAAATAAATAATAAAAAATAATATTAATGGATAACTAATAAAAATATATATATTATTAGACATAAAATATATATATAAATAATAAAAAAATAAAGATAATAAAACTAAAAATAAAATGAGTCATTTTGTCTTATTTGGACCAAGCCCAATTAATCTGGACCTGAATCAAATTAAGTGTCTACAATATTAATTTAATAAAAATATTATACTTATATATAATTAATATATAATTTATTTTAAAAATAATTTTTTATGTATATAATAAATTAAAATCATTAAATTAATTTCAAATTGAATGCAAGTCTGAATTGGATTATACAAATATATATCGGGTCAAATCACGTAGAATTCTTTAAGAGTCGAGTTGGAGTTGAAGCAAGCAAAAATCTTCCTTGATTCGATCCATTACTATATTTATTTACAAATTTTTTTTTTTTGTCATTCAAGTAATATGTAATTAATTTATTAAAAAATTTCAAACAAATTTTTTATCAAATCTTTTTAGTTTTGAGTAAATATCGCCAACAATATACTTACAATTCTCAAATCACTTATTATTAACAGAACAAGTATTCTGTTGGTCCCAGGTCTTTGAGTATAACAACACAAGTGCCCAGAATTTCTTGTTCAAGGCAGGAAACTTGGTCTCCTACTTTTGCAAAAGATGAAAAGAAAATATCATGTGAAACATAAGTATTTAATTCCCTAGGTCAAATAACTTTATCTCAGTTCAGATTATGCTAAGTTTCCTAATAATGGAAGAGTGGACTATTATTCAATGAATTGGACCTTTATGAACCTGATAATATTGATTCTAATGTTATAGTTGCCGATCAGGGAAATGAAAATTAATGCACGTGTAAATGTCCTAAAATTGCTCATTCGTCCTTGACTTTGCCTCTAGACGAAACCCTACTGTTTAAAAGCTGAACTTTCCGAAATGATATATTGCAAAGAGAAAGAGAAAAAATGGCAGAAAATTTCACTAATTGATTTGTTTTTATCATTTTAACCTTCAGAGTTTACCACAAGATAAAATGAATCAATTTTGACCTTCAGCAGTAAAAATGTTGATTGTGATCTTAATTTTAAATGTGGATCGATACCTTTAATTTTTTTTTTTTTAATATTTACTACATAGTAAAACTATGGTTACCTAATGGCTAAAAAAATAATTTCTTGAAATGAGGATCGATACCGTTAATTTTTTTTTAATATTTACTACGTAGTAAAACTATGGTTACCTAATGGCTAAAAAAATTTGATTGATTGTTTAGTTAAAAAATTGGTTTTGGGTCTTTTTCTTGTTTGAGGTTTCTATGTTAAAAGTGTTAGAAATAGTCTTTTTCTTTATAGTCTGATGTGGAAGAACAAATGTTGACATGGAGTAATATTATTGGATAAGCATACAGCTGACTTTGTAGGAAGGATTTATATAATAATTTATCTTAATTTTGATTCAATTTTAAAATAATCAAGGATGAAATTTTTGTGAAATATCTTTAGAATCTTTCTTTGCTTCCTTATTAAATACTGTTTGTGGTATCAGTGCAGGTTAATTATTGCATATTTTTAAGTAATAATTTTGTTCTATCATCCTAACTTTTACATAAAAATATTGGGATAAATTTGGAATATAGCGCAAAGTGTTTTTTTTTTTTTTTGCTTTTTATAATTGACCTGCTTTCTTTCTTATCATTGACCTGCTTTTCTTTTTTTTTTCCTTCTTAAATTAGTATTATCTTTAATCAGTATTAGATAACCCTTTGCTTTTTCCTTAAAGCTTCCTTCTTTATTATTGAAAATTAGGTTAAGATTGTAAATACATCAAGGCCACATAAAAAATTAAAAGATAAAAATTGGGAGAGAGGAAAAGTAGAAAAGTGAAAAACATTTTTTTTCTTCCCATTGGTGTGTATTGTGCTGGATTGGAAAAATAAAAAATAAAAAAAAAATGTATTTTCTTTCTATCCATTGCTTGGTAGAATTAATGAAAAATGAAAAGTAAAAATATAAAAATTATATTATTTTACTATTATAACCTTTTATAAATTAAGATAAAAAATAAAAAATCTAAATATTATAGACAATCTTTTTAAATGTACAACACATTCTCACATTTTTCTCATTTTCTCTCTTCTTTTTTTTTTTTTTAATTTAGAATGATTTGTATTTGTGAATATGTGAAAAATTGACATCTTTCCTGTTATTTTTTCTCACTTTTCTTTCACACAAACCACATTCAAATTCATTTTCTTTCTACATTTCCAGTCCCTCTATTCATCCTTTTACTCTTCCATTATACCAAGTACACCCTAAAAGAAATTAATAATGATTTCCCTTTGTTTCCTTTGTAAACTAAATTTAATGGAGAAATATCGTAAGATACAATGAAATTATTGAAAAGTATGGAGATTTTGAACTGTCGTATGCAACACTTTCAACATATCTAAATATAAAGTTAAATAATTAAAAAAAAAGAAAATTTTCCAAAAAATATATATATACAATAGGAATCATTAATTATATATTTTAATGCAAAGCTTACGTAATGTATACCGTAAATTTGAATGTTAAATAATCCAAAGTAGTCCTTAAATTGCACTGTAGCAATTGGCCTTAGTTTTAGTTTATTAGATTTTTGTTTCTAGTCTTTGACTAGATGATGGTTGATCCAACCTACTGTTTTAGTCAAGTTGCTCACTTCCGTCTTAAATCTTTTTTTATTTTTAAATTACGATTTTTTTGTTGTATGTATGAAAATGTATATAAGTATGATTAACGAATTATCGAACCTTAAATTACCTTAATCTTCCCCTTAACCTTAACTAAAACGTTGTTTAATTTTTTATCCTTCTATCATTTGTACTAAAAAAAAATCCTTAAATCATGACAAATTGTTGTTGTTTGAGATTTCATCTCAAATCAAAGATGAAAAAAAATAAGAAAAGATGAGCCATTTTTCCACAAGAAACATCAATCATAATTCATCACAGCACATGTACCACTTTCTTCATCCTTAAACAAGTAGAATATATATATAATTATCTTAATTTTATTTCATCACATCACATCAGTATTCATTTATTCAGATCAGTACTTGACAGCAAGAAAATCCTATGCTGCCAATAGATACTTAATCAAGCAAACTTTTAACATTTAGGATACGCAACTCCACAAGTGCTAGCAACCCTTTTGGAGTCGGGATTGTCGACAAACTGTTTAATAGTTGGGTTCTTAAGGTACCCACAAAAGCATGGCTGCTGCTCCTTCAGCTTGCTGCAACAAGT
>NW_019167893.1:20494597-20517499 GCF_002303985.1 Durio zibethinus
AAGAAGGTAGATCCTGCCAAATACCGACCCTTTGCACAATTGGATTTTACGCTTACATTTAATGTAGAAAAAATTTTGGTATAGCTCTGCTGTAACTTCCAATTGAGCATACCATTTTATGATTATATATAAATATATATAATTTAAAAATTAATTTTCAAATTAAAACAAATGTTGACATGGAGTAATTTATTGGTTAAGCATATAGCTGACATTGCTAGGAGTAACCTATGTAATAATTTATCATAATAGGAATAACTTATGTAATACTTTATCTTAATTTTGATTCAATTTTAAAATAACTATAGATGAAAATTTTGTGAAATATCTTTAGAATCTTTCTTTGCTTTCTTACCAGATAGTGTTTTTGTTATCTGTTAACTTTAAATATTTGACCCAAATTAAATGTGTAGGTTTATTATTGCATATTCTTTTTAAGTAATTTTGTTCCATTATCCTAACTTTTACATAAAAATATTGGGATAAATTTGGACTTTAGCCCAAAAGATTTTTCTTTTTTTTGCTTTTTATCATTGACCTACTTTTCTTTTTTTTCTTCTTCTTCTTCTTATTAAATTAGTATTATCTTTAATCAATATTAGTTCACCCGTTGATTTTTCCTTCAAATTCCCTTCTTTGTTATTGAAAGTTAGGTTAAGATTGTAAAAACTTCAAGGCCAGATAGAAAATAGAAAGATAAAAATTGGAAGAGAAGAAAAGTAGAAAGATGAAAAACATTTTTTTCCTTTCCATTGATATGTATTGTGCTTCATTGGCAAAATAAAATAAATAAATAAAATGTATTTTATTTGTATCCATTGTTTGGTAGAATTAATGAAAAATGAAAGGAAAGAACATAAAAATTATATTAGTTTACTATTATAACCTTTTATAAATTAAGATAAAAAGTAAAAAATCTTAATATTATAGGCAATCTTTTAAATATACAACATATACTCACACCTTCCCTATTTTCTCTCTTCTTTTCTTTTTGATTTAGAATGATTTCTATTTGTGAATAAGTGTGAAAATTTAACACATTTCCTATTTTGTTTTCTCACTTTTCTTTCATACAAACCAAATTCACAATTCATTTTCTTTCTATATTTCCATTCCCTCTATTCATCCTTTTACTTTTAAATATACTCACACCTTTCCCGTTTTCTCTCTTTTTTTCTTTTTGATTTAGAGTGATTTGTATTTGTGAATAAGTGTGAAAATTTGACATCTTTCTTATTTTCTTTCAAACAAAAAAATATTCAAAATTTCTTTTCTTTCTATATTTCCATTTGCTCTATTCATCCTTTTACTTTTCCATTATACCAAGCACACCCTAAAAGAAATTAATAATGATTTCTCTTTGTTTCCTATGTATACTAAATTTAAAGGAGAATTTTCATAAGATCAATGAAATTATTGAAAGTATGGAGATTTTGAACTATCACATGCAACACTTTCAACATGCCTACATATAAAGTTAAATAATAAAAAAAAAAGAAAATTTTGCAAAATATATATAAAATAGAAATCATTAATTATATATTTAAATGCAAATCATACATAATGTATGCCCTAAATTGGAATGTTAAATAATGCAAAGTAGTCCTTAAATTGGATGTAGCAATTAGCCTTAGCTTTAGTTTATTAGCTTTTTATCTCTCGTCATTGACTAGATGATAGTTGATCCAATGTAATGTTTTCATCGAGTTGCTCATATCTGCCTCCAAACTTTTTTTATCCTTAAATTATGATATCTCTTGTATGCATAAAAAAGTATATAAGTATGATTAATGAGATATTAGAACCTTAAATTTCCTTAATCTTTTACTTAACCTTAATTAAAACGTGGTTTAGTTTTTTATTCTTGCATCATTTGTTCTAAAAAAATGTCCTTGAATCATGACAAATTGTTATTGTTTGAGATTTCATCTAAAATCAAAGATGAAAAAGAAAACAAAGAAAAAAAAAAAGAAAAAATGAGCCATATTTCCACAAGAAACATTAACTAATATTCATCACAGCACATGGAAATACTAAAAGTCACTGCTTTCTTCCACGTTCAACAAGTAAAATTGCATTTATAACATGCTCACAAGGAGCTCCACTTATGTCCCATTTCCTATATGAACATGAATGCTACAACAAAATGACAATGTAACTCTCTCTTTGTATGAAGGATGTTCTCCTAATAAACTTCATATCTGACACCTCTTGACCATTCAACCTCCCACTTAGCAAACAGCTTTTTTGATTTTTTAAGTTTATCTACAATCCTTAGTGCATGATTAGTTTTTTTATTTACCTACATACTCCTTTCTCTAAACCAATCTCTTCATCACATATAATTTAATGTCCTCTAACATGCTACTGATGGACTTATGCCCAACTTCCAAAATCACATCATTGAAAGTTTCACACATGTTGTTATCAATGACATCACATTTAATGATGTCACTGAAGAAAGCTTGGCACCAAACTTGGATTGGCCATTTCTCCAATAAATTTTTTTTACAATCAAATTTCCTTGAATGTTTTCCATAATCTGTAACTTTGCAACTGTGGCTGGTTAGGTGACCTAGCACATTTTTAGAATTACAACTACAGGTCTTTTCCCTTATACTTCTTCCCTCACCTAGCATAGATATGCCTAGCACACATTCTTTGCTTAACAAAAGGCAAGATGTCCCTAACATATCTTATTAAACCTTATTAAAAAAATAAAAATGGTATTAATAGAATCTCATAACATGACCACTTATATAAACAATGATATAAGAATAAAGTTTAATTTACATATCTTTTACATGTACTTATTACTAACCATCCAAGTTCACCTTTAATTTTTAAATCAGCACATAATTGAGCAAAAAAACCATGTCTAAATGGCAGTTGGCTTTTTATCCACAACAGCCCACGCAATTAGGAACATTTGATTGTTTCCCTCTCTTCCTACAGCCACAAGCAACTGCCCTTAACCAATCATTTAAGTAAACACCCATCAAGTCCAATAAAATGTTTACACCATTTCAAAAATCCTTACTTCAAAGCTCCAAAACAAACATATATTTTTTCAAATGTAGGCACTTCATCAATGGCTGTTTTTTTAGATGTAACAAAAATAATGCTTCCAGGATTTTTTAAATTTAGTCCCTCCACATAATCATTCAAAGCATTAAATTTTTTGTTGCATTTTTCTTTCATTTTTTTATTCACAATACCCTTCACTACTCTACACATATCATAAGAAACAATAACCCCTAATTCTCTCCTCACAATTGCATTTAAATGCCTAAGCTTAATGAAGGGCATAACAACTATTTGTTCACCATTTTTTCTTACAATCACAAGGTTTGTCACCATTCTATTTTTTGATTTGGGCATACATGAATGCTTAGACACATGTTTTAACAATATATATTATTACTACTACATTGAGAGCATACAATAGCCCACTTATAGCCTTTGCCACTAAATACTATATTATAATGATTTTGGGGATCGCTAAACAAAAATTTTAAAAAACAAATCAAAACCGAAAAAGTCACCACTAATTTTTTTTTGTTAGGTGTGATTGGTCACTTAAAAAATTATCTTTTTAATAAAATATTAAAGTTAATTAAAACATATTAAAAAGATAATTATCCTGATTTATGAAAAACAAAGTTGGGTTTAAGAGTACAATTATAGGTGGGAAAGAATTAGTACCTCCACAATGCTCCTTTTAAAAATGGTCCAATAAACTATGTGTTATACTTTAATTTTGATAAAAAAGGTCATAATTTTGATATTTAAAAATAATTTCCTTGCTTTATTGCAACCAAAACATCATTTTCTTTTTCTTTCTAATCTTTTGCCTGAAAAAAAAAAAATAAAAGAAGAAATCTTGTGCATTGAAATTTTTTCTAAAATATTCCAATACTATGACAATATTAAAACAAAATTTCTCAACTAGGAATCACCTAAAAATCACTACTCAGACTTTTCAAGAATCTCATCCTCAGCAGTTTATATTTATATTAAAAATTGATATTTATACAAATATAATGCAAATAGTAAAATATGATGCTCATAATTTAATTTAAACAATATTTTATTTTCTTTGTTTTTTATAAAAATTTATCTATTTAATTTTTAATAAAAATATTTTTTGAAAATTATCCTAAATACTCCAATACTTTGATAGTATTTCAAAAAAATCTTCTTATTTAAAAATTTTTTAGAAATCACTATTTTGGACTTTCTTAGAATCTTATCATCGAAAATTTATTTTTTAAAATTATTATTATTTCACCCTAAAAGTTATACCATGATACAATTTTCAATAAATAAGTTTACTTATTAAAAAATGCATATTTTTATAAATATTTTATATTTTTTTAAGAAATTTATTTGAATTAAAAAAATGACAATCTTTTTCTTGAAAAATGTGTCTAAACCTTCTAATTCTTTAGCAATTTTTAAAAAAAAATTTTGACCTAAAGAATATTTGAGAATCATTATTTGGACTTATCAGAATTTTATCATCAAAAAATTCTCTATTTATTATCAATTACTAATATTTCGTAATAGAAATTTTACAATAACATAAATATTCATAAGCAACCATTTCCTAAAAACACATATTATTAAATAATAAAATCATAATTGCAAACATTAAAATAATTAAATATAAAATATAACAAAATAAATAGCCATATAAGAAAGAAATACACCTAAATGAAGCTCTTGAGTTTGGATCCAAAGCAAAGCCAAGGTACCAGGTGGAATTAAATTGGTGGATTGCTGATTAAGCTTACTCTGGACCAAACTGGTACAAAAACGGGTCGATTAACGGATCCTATTTAGGTCGGTGGGTTAATGGGTCAGTCAACAAAAGCTTTTTTTCACTTTATAAAGCCTTCATTTTTTTTATTCATTTAATTTCCTTCAAACTAAAAAAAAATCCATGTCTCTTTGAACCAAAAAAATGGTTGGCCTCTATCACCCCAATTTCTAGCATTCCATGGTCGAGCTAGTCATTGCACTGCCATCATTGGTCAATGCTGGAAAATTCCCCCAAAAACTTCTCACAACCTCTTTTCCCATACTCTTTTCATTTTCAAACTTAGTTTTCTCAAAAAAATACCTCTAGAGTTACGAATCTAAGATATTAAATTGAAACTTTGAATTATTATTTACCCTCTTTTCACCGTCTAATCGTCCCAAAATTCTAGTATGTTGTTGTCTTCCCTCTCCTCTTCTCTACCATGGTTTTCGATCGTCCAAAACTCACATCGCCATAGACCGCCACTCTTGCCACTGTGCCAATGATGTTGTTGTTCAAACCCAAAAATGACTAGAAATTTCTCTCCTCAAAATTGATGCACCTATATCTCAAACAAAAAAATCAAATTCCAAGAAAATAGAAAAAAATTCATCGAAATCCCAACTCTTTTTATTTTAGTATTTTTTGCTTTCTTTTTTTACTATCATTTTTCTCTTCCTTTTTTTATGGTTCTTTTTATGCTTTCTTAGCTGTTTGTTACTGATGTTCCTCAAAAGGGGATGAGGTTTCTTTTGATTTTTTTCTTTGTGTTTATGTGGGTCTCGGGTTGGTTTCTTTTAGAATAATTGATGGTGGTGATTTTGGACAGGTTGCAATGGGCTTTGGTTTCAGTAATGGTGGCTTTCGGGGTATTAGTGTCGATTGTAAAGAGAAAGCTTTGGGGTGTTGGTTGTTTTGAGGTGATGATGGTGTTGGTGAGGTCAAACTAGCAATAGTGGCTATTCGAGAGTTTTGAAAAGGTAACACATGGTGGATGTGGGTCATCGGTAGGGTGTTTTTATTTTGGCAATGCTTCTTGTTCAAAAATTGGCCTCTAAATTTTTGGCCCCCAAAATCCCCTTTGATTTTGCAAAACCCCATTTTATAGATTTAAGTGAATTTTGAATAGTTGTAGCAGTACCTTGGGTAAAGGAGTTTGCATTCATTTGAAGTTTGAAGATTTTGATCAATTGGTATCTGGAGTCAACGAGAGGCAAAAAATAAGGTGAAATGGAAAGCTAAAAATGGCTTGGCAAAATGGAGAGAAGAAAAAGTGAATCTCAAAAGCTAAGAAAGCTTGCTGCTATAGGTGAAAAGGGTGATACAAAGCTTGAGTCAATAAGATTTTTATTCAACTCATGCTATCTGGAAAAAGAAAGATAATCCTAAAAGGTGAAAAGTTGAAAATGGATATGTCAAAAGGAAGACAGGCAAGTGAGGATGATAAAGCTAGTTGCCATGGCACAAAATTGACTATCATGCTAAGGTTATGGCTGTCCAGCTTTAGGATTTTATTTGTATCTTTGTTTATATCTTTTATTTTGAGGAATGAGGCAAAAATAAAAATAAAATAAAATCTCATGGGCTTGATTACCTATTTGGGTTTTCAAGCCTAAGATTGAGTTAAATAAAAAAACATGAGCTCAAGTGAGCCAATTTAACTAAGTCCAATTACAACGTGAAACTAAGATAAACTTGTATAAAAAAATACGATCTCAAAATAAATTTGAATCATCTCAGATAAAATTAAGCGTTTACATATTACCTTAACTTTTACTTATATTCTTTATGAATTTAAATTAAAATCTTTTTCTGGTTGAAAATTCACACAAAGCATCTTTAAATTACTTCAAATTTGAAATTTTAAGTCTAAGCTCAAAATCTATAAATGGTAGTCCTAGATTATAATATGATTTGTTAGAATAAATTCTTTTTGTAATATCTGCATCAGACTCGTCACTATTGCCATTATAACTGTCAAGGTCTAATGATTCAAATTATTCAATTATGTACCCATCAACCTTATCAATTACATGACCTTTATCACCAGCATTACCCTTACCACTATCATCATCCTCAGCACCAATATTACTTTCACCACCAGCATTACCCTCACTGCCAGTATTACCTTTACCACCAACATTAACCTCATTACCATCATTGCATTCATCATTAACAAATGATTCACCATCATAAAATTATTTTACCATCTCAACATAAGCCCTCATATTTTGCCTAGCAACCTCAACTCATCATCATCATTTGAATCATCATTACTCACCCATTTTGCACTACCAAACAGTCATCAACAATATCACTTGAATCATTATCTATAGATTAACAAAGCCAGTAGTCAAATTAACTTCATTTTCATCTAAGTCATCATTTTGTTCTTTAGCATTCCCATCATCGACATGCCCTTCCTCCCTACCTTTGATATGGTCATTAGTCACATTCATTTCATTTTCATTCCCTTTATTATTTTATTATCTTCATTCAATTTATCTCCATTTGAATCACTGTAAAAATCACTTAGATAGTGTTTGGTATGGGGTAATCACACAAAAAATTATAGTGATTTATGCATGGTGAGTAAATCACCATAATTGGTAACCACTTAGTGATCCTACATGATAGTGATCTTGAATCACCGAGAGTGATTAAATCATTGTCTTGAAATGTGATCTAATTTCCATCTAAATAGGTGGGAAAATTTTCAAACTAGGGTAAAGTGGAATGTAAAATAAATAATAGTCATTATTATCCATTTAATGTGTGAATTAAAAACTTCTTAAAATTAATTGTTATTATTTTATATTATAAGTTTTATACTTTCAGACTCATATTTATTGTAATAAGTTCATTACTATTTTGTATGATTTTATTAATTTTTAAAAATTTATCTATAATATAATTTTTTTTTATTTTAATATATTAGTCTTATTTTCTAATTCAAATATCTTTTTAAATAATTTACACTATAAAAATTAGTTTACTATCAATAAACATATTTTTAATCTTATAATTTAATTATATTTATTATGAAGTAAATAAAAGATTATTAATATTTTATATACAAATTATTGTCATAACATATAAATCCGTAAATCTATAGCTAGATTTGTCAAATGAAGTCGTCACTAATCTTTTTTAACCAGGTGTGATTGTCACCTAAGAAATCTATCCTTTTAAGGAGCTCCTAAGCTTGACGAAAAATCCCTAAAAGAATAAGTTCGGGTCTACAAATCAAAACAGGATTCAACAGTTCAGTTGCACGTGTGAAAAGTTATAGCACTCTCACATGCCCATCCAAATGATGGTACTATTTTATTTTAAATTTATCCTAAGATCTTGATTCCAATAGTTTAAAATTTTATATTGAATATTGAAAATAACTTTTGAAATTCTTCTATCAATCTGATAGAACTCTTAAAAATATTCTCTCACCTCAAGAGTATTCAAGAATCTCATTTGTTTTCTTGAAGAGGCTTTGTCGTTAAAAAGATTTTTTTATTTTTTGTTGAAAATATATCTAATTATTTCACTATTTAGGCCAAATTAGAAATACCTTCTCTTTTGAATTTCTAAATTTTTCACTATTTGGACCTATTTAGAAATTCCATATATTTCTCTTTTTTTTTTCTTTTTTTATGAAAGAAAATATTATGACAATTATTTTTCTTGAAATTTTATTTAAATTCTTTCACCATTTGAGACAAATTTAAAGAAATTTCTCACCTAGAGATTTCTTAAAAATTTACGATTTAAAATTTTTAATAATCTCATAATTGGATAATTATCAAATATTTTCAACCAAATTTGAAAAATAATACAATTACTTTTACTAAAATTTCATCTAAATTATCTTACCATTTGAGAAAAATTTAGAGATATTTCTCACCTAGAGATTTCTTAGGAATTTACCATTTGAAATTTCTAAGGATTTCATCCTTGAGTAATTTGTATTTAAATCCAAAATTTTTATTTTTTTATTTTTTTTTGTTTTCTCTTTTTTTTGTTTGAAAATAAATATTAATTATTATTATTAAAATTTTATCTAAATTATTCCACCATTTTGGATAAATTCAGATAAAATTTCTCACCTAGGATTTTATAGAAATTTACCACTTGAAATTTTTATAAATTTCATCATTGGATAATTGATACTTATTCTCAAAAAAAATATTTTATTTTTATATTTTATTTTTTTCCAAATTTAATCATATAAAAATACTAAAAAAATAAACACATAAATAAAATACTAAAAAAAAATTAAAAATACTAAAAAAAATAAAAATGGCTCAACTTGGAGATTGAAGTGGCTCGACTGAAGGCACAAAAAGCAATTCAGGGGTCACGGCTTGGCAGCTCAGCTCGGTTCAAGGAATTGGTTAGTATGCGGGTCAAAAGTGGGTCAACGATATGGGTCGGGTTGCTCAAATAGAACCGTGCAGATCCTTATGAGTCTCTTAACGCCAAAACGACGTCATTTCTATATGGTATATAAGCTCAAATCTCGGTTTTCCTTCAAACCTCCTCTTTTCCCTCTCTTTTTTCACCCCATTTTTTTCATTCTCTCTCTAAAATCCTTCAAGAACACAGGTTGAATTTCACTGAATTCTAAAAAATCTTATCAAAATTTGGGTCATTCATCGAAAGTTTACCGAAAAGTTCATCGGTTTCTGGAAAATAGTCATCGAAAACTGAAAAGCTTGCCAAAATCTAGGAATGTAGCCAAAAACTCACAAAAAAATTCAATCGACGTTAAAAAATTCATCAAAAAATTTTACCACACAAGAAAACTCACTGAAAAACAAAAATTTTCCAAAAAATTTCTAAAAAAAATTTTTTTTCACCCTAAAATCCTTCCAACAAATTTCTAACTGCCTTTCGTGGGTGTTTTTTAATTTTTCTTTGATTTTTTATCTATTTTTTGCTCTGTATTTTGTGTTTCTATGTGTGTGTTCTATGTTCGCCATTGAAGCATCTATTTATAGGCTCTAATCAACCCTATACCCTAAAAGAGTTCAATTCCCTTTTAATTTAAACTTCATTCTTTAAATTCAATTTAAACTCCTCACACACACGGTTTCACACAAATTTAACCTGCTAGATTTTTTTCTATTTTTATTATTTATTATTTTTTTAATTAATAGAAATCAGATTGAGTAGAATCTTGAACAGATTATGGTGTCTATAGCTACCCCTCTTTGCATATTTTTTATGAAATAAGAATTGTGCAAAGGCGTAAAAAACCCAATTAGGAAGCAACACACATTTTTTTGTTTTTTTTTTAAACATACTCAGATTTCCTCTAAATAGAGGCTCAACAACTTTGAAAAATAAAATTAAGCTCTTCTAAACAGAGGCTCAACGACTTCAAAAAAAAATAAATAAAGCTCCTCTAAACAAAGGCTCAATGACTTTGAAAAATAAATAAAGCTCATCTAATCAAAGGCTCTACAACTTTGAAAAATAAATAAAGCTCATCTAATCAGAGGCTCCACAGCTTTGAAAAATAAAAGGCTCCTCTAAATAAAGGCTCAATAACTTTGAAAAAATAAATGCTCTTCTAATCAGAGGCTCAACAACTTTGAAAAATAAAAGGTTCCTCTAAATAGAGGCTCAACGACTTTGAAAAATAAAAGGCTCATCTAAACAAAGGCCCAATGACTTTGAAAAATAAATAAAGTTCATCTAATCAAAGGCTCCACAACTTTGAAAAATAAAGGCTCATCGACAATCATGTCCAGAGGAGTCATAAATCAAGTCTGATGAAATTTGTAATGAAAACTCAAAGATTCACAATTTGAGTTCAAAATTTAAAGTTTAAGATTTGCAAGAACCTTTTAACTATGCAAGAATTCACTAAAACTTAATTCTTAAAATTTCAATTTCACAAGAATATGATTCGTAAAACTTTAGATATACAACAATTCAAATTTGCAAGATTTCAAGATTTACATTCATGAGATTCTCACCCAAAGTTTTAATTCAGGGATTCGTATGCAAATTGCAAGGCTCACATCCAACATTTAAAGATTCCCATTTTAATTTTGGATATTAACATCAAAAAGTTCAAAGTTTCTCATTTGAGTTCAAAGGTTCACATTCAATAAATCTTAGAGTTTCACATCTAAAATCTCAAAGGTTCTCATTTGAACTCTTCTTAAAGATTCTCATTCGAATTTGAAAATTCTCATTTAAAATTCAAAGATTCTCATCAAAAAATTCATAATTTTTTTTCAGGTGACTCAAAATTTTGTATGTAATGAATGTCATGATCAATGATGCAAACTTTTTCTTAATGATGCAAATGCAACAATTTAGATTCTCACAATGCCATATTTTCAACCATGATTTAAATGTTTACTACATAATGCAAATGCATAGCTAAACCAAAGTTTCAAATATTCTTCAAACAAACAATGCAAACGTAATGCATGTAATGCGGATATCCGTGTCATAAAATTTTAATTAATTGTAGTAACATAGTTCTCAAGACCCCACCATCTCACATTTTTCCTTATATAGCTCCTTAGCACTTGAGAACAAGTTTCGTTAATTGATCCTCATTGTTTTTATCACTTGATCATAATTCCTGGGCTTGTCAGCATTAACAATTTTAGAATAAGTTTCATCTATTGATCCACATACCATTTAATCACAACTCATAAACTTCTCGGCACTAGCAATTTCAAAATAAATTATGTCAATTGATCCACATTATATTTATCACTTGATCACCATTCACAGGCTTCTTAGCACTAGCTATTCCAAAATAAATTTTGTTCACTGATCCACATTATTTTTATCATTTGACCACATTTTACAAATTATGTCGACCAATCCATCACCATACATGTGCCATTTTTTTAGGTTTCAAACATTATTTTTTTTGTCCCTATCATCCTGGATTTTTTTTAAAATGAATGCAAGAATCTTTTATGCATATTACCATTCATTCATTATCATTTCAAATCATGACAAGTACAATGCAATCATACATTTTCTTAATTCATTCTAGGGATGTAAGAATAAAAAAGCACAAGGTGAATCAGGGGAATGTAATAAATAAAAAGTGAGTCTGATACAAAAACAAATTAACAAAAGAACGAATTCAAAAGCATATCAATAAGGATGGTATTGAATAGTACAACAATGTCAAAACAATGAATACTTAGACAACTCTTAACATTAATCCAAAAATTTTTCTCAAAAACTTATTCCAATGACTTTCAAAGTCATTTTAAGCTCATTGAGCTTTTCCCCAGCTTTGAGATATCTTTAGATGTCTTTGACCTTCTATCTATGTGAACTGTCTATTCAACTCTCAACTTAGAGACTTACTCAAATCGCCCTTTTGGGTTTTTAATTTGAGTCTTCATTTTCTCTCCTTTTCATTTTTTTTTATTTTTTTCATTTTTTTATTATTTTTTTTTGTTCTCATTTTTCATTTTTTCCCTTCTCATTTTTTCATCCATTAGTAATATCTCCCACCCATCAATCTCTAAAACAATGTAGCATAATTTTGTTGTTCTATCACGAGCATGCCTTAGCTCAACATATGATCATTTAATTCTAGTACTCACATTTGATCCAAATTAACTTTTAAAAGTTATAGCATAGGCCACAGTGAGGAGTTAGAAAAGAAATGGATAAAATAAGCTCAAAACATATGTTTAAAAGGGTTCAGAACCAAAGGATCATTTTTCATCATTTGATGCAACTTGGCATTTTGCCCCATTCCATATCATTTCACTACTTTTTCCTTTTACCATCTCATTTCTCACAAAAGGTTCTCATTACTTTACCCCAAATCACGTGTGGCGTTCATTTTTTTTTCTTTTTTTTTTTTTACTTCTCTTTTTTTGAGATTTTTTTTCTCAAAAATTGCCCCCTAATGTAAAAGTGATCCTTGGTCGGGGATTTAAAAAAAAATCATAATATGCTCAAAAGGGGTAACAATGAATGGTTTTTCAAATGGTAAAAAAAATATGACCATTTTTTCTCTCAAATGTGAATGCTTTCTTTAAAGATCATCTATTGAACAAAAACAAGCTCACAAATCTTTATAAAAGACTGGATATCTTCAAGACATATTAATTTTACCCCTACTAATAACTTACTTTTTTTGCTCAAATGGTCTTCATAAATTAATGTGAATGAGTTCTCAAAATTAAATTTCAGAATTATTATTATCATTATCTAAACATTCATCATTGAAATTTAAGAATGGGATCAAAACAATAAGGGAAAAAATAAAATATGGAATAGTAGTTAGATGAAAGAGAAAATGTCATGAAATGTATCATCCTTGCCTTTAATTGAAATGATAAAAAATGAAATCTTATTGCATGAAAGAATTCCTAACATTACTTTGAAAGAAAACCCAAAATGACAAGCAACATTCAACTAGTCTTAACATCTTTATGCTCATATGCGATCAAGTGAATGATTTTTTTTGACATCTAACCCCCTGATTCATTACAGCTCTCCAAGTCTTTTCAGATCACACTCATTCTTGATCTTCACTTGAAGCATTGATATTATAATTGGGCAATGGATTGTCATTAACATTAGGTGTTGTTACCCTTCCTTAATCAAAGTTTATCATTCTATCATTAATCAATCATTGCACCTTATATTTTTGGGCAATGTAATTTTCCATGAAACAATTAGCAATTCTATAGTGGTAGTCACAATGGGCTATAAGATCATATCACTAGGGATAGGTTGGCTTGAGTGGCTCTAAACGGCTAAGAGCAATCAAGTGGTTGTTGTAAAGCTCTCGGTATAACTTCATATAAGTCATAGAGATTGGATCAAATATAGGTTTTTCTCGGGTAGTTCATTACTCTCATGAACTACTTGTTGGGTTAGCAAGATAAATCTAAAGCCTTGCGAAAGGTTGAAAGTTAAGGCTGTATATGGGAGCTTGCTGATATGTTGGTGGATAAAATGGTAATGGGGCTGACCGGTATAGGTAGGATGAGGTATTGTTCATAGTAGAATGGTATGAGAAGTAACCTTATGGTGGATAAGGTTGATAATTAATGAACTATCTATCAAAGCATATGGCTTGAACTTCAATCTCTTTCTTTTTTGACACCTTCTTGGTTTCTCCTCTTTTCAACTTGCCATTTTTAATGGCATTTTTAATGATTTCGACTAAGATCACCATATTGACAAAATTTTTTATTACATTCTCTATCATCTTTTTATAATAGAAAGATTTTAAAGTGTTGACAAACAACACTGTGGTCTTTTTTTCAGTTAAAGGGGGTTGCACTTGAGAAACTATATCCATCTATCTTTGGACGTATTCTTTGACTGACTTATTTGTATTTAATTCTAAATTTTTTATTTTTTTATTTTTTTTTGTTTGAAAATAAATATTAATTATTGTTATTGAAACTTTATCTAAATTATTTCACCATTTGGGATAAATTCATAAAAAAATTTTTACCTATGAATTTTATAAAAATTTACCATTTGAAATTTCTATAAATTTCATTGTTGAAAAATTAATATTTATTCTCAAAAAAAATTATTTTTATTTTTTTTTCAAATTTAATCATGCAAAAATACTAAAAAAAACAAACACATAAATAAAATACTAAATAAAATAAAAATATCAAAAAAAATAGAAACGGCTTAGCTTGGCGGTTGATATGGCTCGGCTAAAGGCACAAAAAGTGACTCAGGAGACATAGCTTGACGGCTCGACTCAGCTAGACTCAAGGAATCGGCTAGTACATTGGTCAAAAGTGGGTCAGCACTATAGGTCGAATCACTTGAATGAAAATGCGCAGATCCTGATAGGTCTCTTAAGCTAAAATAACGTTGTTTCCAAAAGGTATATAAGCCTAAATCTTGGCTTTTCCTTCAGACCTCCTTTTTTTCTCTCTCTTCACCCCATTTTCTCTCTCTCTCTAAAACCCCTCAAGAACACTGGTTGAATTTCATCGAATTTTAAAAAATCTTGTCAGAATCTGGGTTATTCATTAGAAGTTTGTCGAAAAGTTCATCGATTTTTAGAAAGCAACAGTCTAAAACTGGGAAGTTTGCCAAAATCTGGGAATATGGCTGGAAACTCACCAAAAAATTTAACCAGTATTGAAAAATTCATCATAAAATTCAACCGAAGTTAAAAAATTAACCAAAAAATGGAAATTTTCTAGAAAATTTCCAAAAAAATTTCCTTTTTCACCCTAAAATCCTTCCAACAAATTTTTAACTGCCTTTCGTGGGCATTTTTTGATTTTTCTCTAATTTTTTATCTGTTTTATACTCTATATTCTATGTTTCTATGTGTGTGTTTTATATGTACCGTGGAAGCATCTATTTATAGGGTTCTGATCAAAAGAACCCTATACCCTAAAAGAGTTCAATTCCCTTTTAATTTCAATTTCAGTATTTAAATCCAATTTAAACTCCTCACACACATAGTTTCACGCAAATTTAACCTGTCAATTTTTTTCATTTTTATTATTTATTATTTTTTTAATTAACAAAAACCAGATTGAGTAGAACTCCAGACAGATTGGGGTGTCTACAATTATTATATTTAAATAATAATGAAATCATTAACTTGAGTAACTATTATAATGTTCATAATTATTTTGATACTTTCAAACAAAATAATGTCTGATTTTAGTAATACAAAGCACAGTGATCTTTAATTATTAAGAATTAATGATTCTTATATAAACAAAGTGATTCCAAATTACGAGTAATAAGATCACTTCAGTGATTAAGTTACCATGATGATCTTGAAAATGATACCAATGTTACCTTAAAGTAAGTGTAGGTTGTCTAATAGGCTCAATATTTTTAATCACAATCACCTCATCATCATTTAAGTTATTTACACCTTTACCAACCTTAGTTGATTCAAGTAGAGCATTTGGAATATCACTATCAATTTGACAAGCCAAATATTCTACATATATATATTTACAGGTTTACCCAACCTTAAATGACCACAAAATCTCTCATACTTTCATTTGCTTCCATTAACAACTTCAATTTTGTACCTAATGTTTTACCCATCTCTACATAGTAAAATTTAATCCTATTGGACAAATCATAACCTAAAAACTTTAATGTTCCTAGTATTGTTCACTAACAAATTCGATCAAGTTCCTCATCAAACTCATTTACATACCTATTCATATATTTAGCAACTGTACGAGCTCTTTTGAAATTTTCTTCATGATGGTACCTGATTTTGCATAATTCCTAACTCATACTAAATGATAAACATATGTTCATAACATAAATAAATAGATAATTTACATAAATTATTAAATAAACATGGCATATGGCAAACAACACTTATTTTCATCAATTACAAACACAAATATTATTAGCAATAACTATTATGCAACAAATGCAGAAATAGTAAAAATCTTTTCTAACATTACAAACAACACTTGAAACAAGGTCACATTGAAAGACAATACAAAAGGGCCACATACCATTACCAAACACCTGTTATAACCATCGAAGATTTTAAATCACATACATACAAACAAGGTAACAACCTAAGTTATTTTAACAACAAAAGTGGCAAAAGTGGAGTCAAACCTTAAATGTAAATGAAGTCAAACCTTATGCTTAAAAATGAAAAAAAAAAAAAAAACCCAAAACCCTAAATCTAAATCGATAAGCCCAACAGTAACAAACTTGGGTAAAATGGCGATAGTCAAAAACTAAACCAATTTAGGCCTTTCTTTGTTGAACTTAGGGTTTTAATTCAGATTTGAGAAAAATAAGAGAGTGAAAAAGTATATGATTGGAGAACGATTTCACTAAAACGATTTGGGAAAAAAAATAGATTGGAGAATATAATAACATAAACTTGATTTTCCTAAGTTTTTTGTATAACGATTTAGTTTTTTTTTTTTTTTCAGCTTGGGTTTTAGTAATTTGATTTTTTTTGTTTTTTTTTTTATTTTAGAAGTAAAGGTGGACAAAATATATACACGTTGAAAAAACCCACATAAGTTTCAAGAAATTAATTAATATTGTTCATTTAAACACGTTATTGTAATCAATGCCACATCAACATGGTCAACAGATGCGTCAGCTAATTTAACGAAAATCAAGTAATACTGTTATCAATTAGACTAACATTGTTAAATTAAACTAATATGAGGATCTAATTTCTGTAAATTATTGTATAGGGACTAAAGTTTAAATTTCATATAAATGCAAGAACTAATTGCATAATTTGACCTTTTCTTTATAGTTTGATGTCGAAAAACAAATGTTGACATGGAGTAATATTATTGGTTGAGCATATAGCTGACTTAGTTGGAGTGACCTATGTAATAATTTATCTTAGTAGGAATAACTTATGTAATACTTTATCTTAATTTTGATTCAATTTTAAAATAATTATAGATGAAAATTTTGTGAAACATCTTTAGAATCTTTATTTGCTTTCTTACCAGATAGCGATTTTGATATCTGCTAACTTTAAATTTTTTACCCAAATTAAATGTGTAGGTTTATTATTGCATATTCTTTTTTAGTAATTTTGTTCGGTCATCTTAACTTTTACATTAAAATATTGGGATAAATTTAGATTTTAGCCTAAAAGATTTTTTTTTTTTTACATTTTATCATTGACCTACTTTCTTTTTTTTCATTGACCTACTTTTCTTTTTTTTTCTTCTTTTTCTTAAATTAATATTATCTTCAATCAATATTAGTTCACCCTTTTATTTTTCCTTCAAATTTTCTTCTTTATTATTGAAAGTTAGGTTAAGATTGTAAAAACTTCAAGGCTAGATAAAAAATAGAAAGATAAAAATTGGAAGAAAAGAAAAGTAGAAAGATGAAAAACATTTTTTTTTCTTTACATTGATATGTATTGTGCTTGATCGGAAAAATAAAAAATTAAAAAAAATGTATTTTATTTCTATCCATTGTCTGATAGAATTAATGAAAAATGAAAGGAAAGAACATAAAAATTATATTAATTTACTATCATAACCTTTTATAATTGAGAAAAAAAATAAAAAATTTAAATATTATAGGCAATCTTTTAAATATACAACAAATACTCACACCTTTCCCATTTTCTCTCTTCTTTTCTTTTTGATTTAGAATGATTTGTATTTGTGAATAAGTGTGAAAATTTGACATCTTTCCTATTTTTTTCTCACTTTTCTTTCATACAAACCACATTCAAAATTATTTTTCTTTCTGCATTTCCATTCCCTCTATTCATCCTTTTACTTTTCCATTATACCAAGCACACCCTAAAAGAAATTAATAATGATTTCTCTTTGTTTCCTTTGCATACTAAATTTAATGAAGAATTTTCATAAGATCAATGAAATTATTGGAAGTATGGAGATTTTGAACTGTCATATGCAATACTTTCAACATGCGTAAATATAAAGTTAAATAACAAAAAAGAATTTGCAAAATATATATATAATAGAAATCATGAATTATAAATTTAAATGCAAAACATACATAATGTATGCCATAAATTGGATTGTTAAATAATGCAAAGTAGTCCTTAAATTGGATGTAGCAATTAGCCTTAGCTTTAGTTGATTAGCATTTTGTCTATCGTCATTGACTAGATGGTAGTTGATCCGATCTAATGTTTTCATCAAGTTGCTCATATCTGCCTCCAACTTTTTTTTATCCTTAAATTATGATCTCTCTTTATGTATGAAAAAGTATGTAAGTATGATTAACGAGATAATAGAACCTTAAATTTCCTTAATCTTCTACTTAACCTTAATTAAAACGTGGTTTAGTTTTTTATTCTTGTATCATTTGCTCTACAAAAATGTCCTTGAATCATGACAAATTGTTGTTTGAGATTTCATCTCAAATCAAAGATGAAAAAGAAAACAAAGAAAAATAAAAATAAAAAAATATAAACCATATTCCCACAAGAAACATTAATTATAATTCATCAGAGCACATGTAAATACTAAAAGTCACTGCTTTCTTCCACCTTAAACAAGTAAAATTTATATAATTACATTAATTTTATTTTATCTTATCACATCTCATCATTATTCATTTATTTATTCAGATCAGTACTTGACAGCAAAAATATCCTATGCTGCCAATAAATATTTTAATCAAGCAAACTTTTTAACATTTAGGATATGCAACTCCACAAGTGCTAGCAACCCTTTTGGAGTTGGGATTGTCGACGAACTGTTTAAGAGTTGGGTTCTTAAGGTACCCACAAAAGCATGGCTGCTGCTCCTTCAGCTTGCTGCAACAAGTGGCTGATGGAGGCTTTGAAGACGTGATCGCCGCCAAGCAGGGGCTGAGCTGCGAGGCGTCACATGTCACTGCTTCCGCCGTGCGAGTTTCACCTGAAAATAGCAGCACCACCAGCGCCACTGCACAGAAGGAAACAAAGGAAAACCTATTCATATTTTTCATACACAAAATCCCAACACTGGTGACAAAAAATAATAAAGTTGAATTGTATTTGGTGCATTTTTGGCATGAGCTGCGACACAATTTATAGGAGTTGGGATGGTAATTGTTGTTGTTTCTTTAGCCCATGATTGACGGTGTCAAACTGTCATGACTCATTAGTCAATAAGTCAAGTCTTTTGGAGGTATAAACTTCAAAACATGCGGGTCCTTTGGGCAATTGAAGAAGGTAGCTTTGCACATCTCACCATTGCACGATGGGATTTTATGCTTACATTTAATGTAGAAAAATTTGGTATAGCTCTACTGTACTTTCAATTGCAGCATTTATGATTATTATAATTTAATTAATTAATTAATTAAATTTTAAAATTAATGACACCAGTTATAATTTCAAATGTGCTATGATAATTTTATACAAATTAAGCAAAAATATAGTAGAATAGATCATGCTTCAATGTAACGCAAGTTATAAGGTAAAATTTTTGTTTATAAATATAAAATTATCTTTTAGAAATCAAAATCAAATTGAAAACATTGATATGTATATGAATTTAAATTTAATAAATAAGGGGACAACTCAATGTGGTGTCTCCACTAGCCTGCCAAGAGGATGATAGGGGTGGCTCTTGAATTGACACCTTGAAAAGCATTAAATAAGTTCAAAATATGGTTAGGCAGTGCCATAATTGCAGATCGTGATGGGCCTATCAAAATATCTGTATTGCATTTATAAACTTACCAATCAACATTAAAAAACTTAAATCACATTAACACGGAACAAAGCTTTTTGAGTTTATTTTTATACATAAATAATTTAATTTTTTTTATTTTATAAGTAGATTAAGGGATTAACATATAATTATTTTTTTAAAAATTTATATTTAATATATTATTAATATATAAATTTTATATATTATCAATAAATTAAATTAAATTATTTTATTAATAAAAGAAATTAAATGATATAATTTTATTAATAAATAATTTTTAAAAAATATTAATTTATTTATATAAAATTTGAAAGTAAGAGCAACTCAATCTGAATACGCTAAATGCATGGTGTCTGCCTGTCGGGTTACTGTCTGCTGCTGGTTATGACGAATGAGTGAAAGAACAAAGAAATTTAAATAAAAAAAAAAAAAAAAAAAAACGGGAAGAAAGAAGGAAATTATTGTTGTTGTGCACTAAAACTTGACTAACAAGTAAATTTCTTGTTTAATTGTTCTAAGATTTGGGCTTCGTAACTAATAGATTCAAATTATTAAACTAATATAATATTAAAAAATTTATTTCGTAGTGCGAGCTCTTTAGGCTATTTTGGGACACATGCATTTCAGTTTCTTTTTTTTTTTTTACGCCCAGATTCCCGCCCTTGCCTTCTACCATGTGGTTATAAAAATTATTTTTTAAGTATATTCATTTAATTTTTTAATATCACATGGATGTTTGTTTTGTGACCTGCTACTTAGAGATGTCATGTGACCTATAGATAAAATGACAGCAAATGTTAATAAGATTATTTAATAATATTTAAGATAATATATAATAAATAATAATCTAAATATTTAAAATTCATATAAGCGAAAAGTTATTTTTCACTTGGGTAAACAAAATTTAGTTGACAGAAAAAAGTAACTAAAAATAAAAATAAAAAAACTCCAAAAGTTAAATCACAATTAAATGTTTTTTTCTCTAAGATGTAAGCCAAGCTACTTTTTGATGGTGCATTTTAACCACATATTGAGTATTGTTGCAGTCTTTAATGGGAATGCCCGAAGTTAATAGATCAAAAGCCTAACAGTGGAAGATGAAATGCTTTCCAATATCATAATGATGCTGATGTTGACTATTCTAGCGGCATTAACCATTTAATAATAATAAATTGATTGATGGGTTATAGATCTTATTCATAGTTGGGCAAGTAATCATATTGCAATATATATGAAATAATTGATAAAAAAAAATCTCAAATCGGATGCCTATAGTCTCTGGTTGGTTCTTCCCCTTTAGACTTCGTTACTGCAACAGCAAGTTACCTGATAACCATCATTAAACATATTTGTTGGATGTATTTGATAATTAAAAAAGTATAATAATTTTTTTATTAGGAGTTTTTGACAGATAATTATAGATAATTTTAATATTTATATCGATTTGATTTGATATATTTAGTATCATATTAATTCGATCATATCATTATTATTTTTTGATAATTTATTTTTTTATTTATAAATATAAATATTATCATTAAGATAAATTTAATTTACCTCTAATTTTTTATATTATTCTTTTATCGACCTCATTTATTTTAATTTACATGTTAAAATATAAATATATAAAATATTTTTTACTTTTACCTCTAACTATTTTTTTTTATCTTTTTTAAAACGTTCTTAGATCTGAGCTCCGCATAAACAATATTTTTTTTAGATTACATTCTTCTTGATCAGTTCTTGGGTGATTATGTGGTGAGTTTTACAAGAAGGGAAAAAATTTTCCTCTTTCTATCACTTGATCTCCACTTAAATATTCAACTTAATAAAAAATACAGACGTAACTTCCATTTAAGGAGTTTGATTGGAATATTTCTTTTTTTGTGATTAATAATTTTAATTAAAAATATTTGAATTAAAAAATGGGAAGAAGATTAAAGTAAATTAGGCTCAATTCTAAAACAAGACCAGAAGCACAATTGGGAAGAAAAAACGTAGGAATTTCAAGTAAATTTAGCTGTGAATAGCATTGCATTGTGAAGGCTGCAGGAATATATTTCCTTGGAACTGGACATTAAGTATGAACATGGAAAAAGGTTTGTCTAAAACTTTTGATCCATTTGTTGAAATTGTGTAAGGTTGACTCGGTCGCAACAAGAAAGTTCGTAGAATTAATTATGAAAATGGAAAAGTGAATATTTAAGTCCTTCAGAGAAAGAAATCCATGACGATGAAAAAAATATACATGGTTGGTGGAGCGTCCAGTTTGGTGATTTTGGGATTTTTCAATTCCAAAATCTATCTTATGAGATAGACTTTTCTAATCACCAGTGATTTCCTCAATTGCTATAAGATGACTTCCATAATTTTTTTTAAAGTTATATTTATAAATAAATATTTTATTTATATAATTAATTATTATATTATTAAATAATTAATTAATTATAATTTAATTAAATAATTAAATTTACATATAATAAAATTTAAACTTAAAATTTTTTAAAAAATTTTTACCACTAAATTAAGATCTCGTTAGCTTTAGACAACTTAAATGTGCTACAACTGTTAGGTAATTTTAACCTTTCTCAGCCCCAAAAGTTGGCTTAAAAGATGAGACTTTCCCTCACCACTTGCCCAAACTCCTAGATAGGGGATATGTTATTTTTAATTCTTTTATTTGAAAGAAAACTCTTTTTTATATTTTTTAAAAATTAATTTAAAAAATAATTTTTAAATTATAATTAAATATTTAATATGATATTTAATTTTTAAAAATTTTTTAAATAAAATCTATAAATTTATTAATTAATGTGATATATATAATTTTAATATAATTAATTAAAAATCATAATATGTAATAAATAAATAATTCTTTAAACATCATTTAATTAATAAATTTATAATTATATATTATATTAAAAAATTTTTAAAATTAAATATCACATTAATATT